>PVJO010001558.1:0-168820 GCA_004026905.1 Hystrix cristata
GCTATCGTTCCCCGGGGCTGCTCCTGTGACCCACACCTCAGACTCACTGCTCTTAATGCAGCCTTGATTTAATGTGGTATTCAGAGAGCTCTCCGCTTACACAGCTCGCGGGCATGGCAGAGATGGGCAACGTCCTTTACAGCTGCCTCTGAGGAAAGCAGAGCCTGAGACAACACGCGTGTGCCTGGCACATCCCTGTGTGTGACGGCCCTCAACCCGTCCCACAGTTCCGGTGTCCTCCACCGGCCGTCTCTGCAGGTCCAGCATGGTGGACGAGGCCTCCCTGGGGTTGCCAGTGACCAACATCCAGTAGTTCTTTGGTTTCTCAGCTTTGCGTGAATCCAGATGTGTGTGAGCAGCAGCCTCAGCTTCCTTCCCAAAGCAGGTCCTCAAGAAAAGGTGCCGGTGGGCTGCCGGGCCCGCATTCACGTGTGGGTGATAGATGAGAGTTTTTTCATTTGCCGGGAACGGGAGCCCCTCACGCTCCAGGCGCAGCTGGGGGGCGAAGGAGGCAGCTGCCACCAGATCAGGGGCGAGAACTCCTCTGTCGGGTACGCCTCCTGCAGCCAGGACTTTTGGCCGACCTCAGGAGGGCCTTGTGGTCACTGGATAAACACAGCATCTTGTTCTCAAATCCCCCTGTTATCCCAAGGCAAAAGTCCTGCCCGAACCGAAGGACTTGGCCGGCGGCATCTCTGTCTATGTGGGACCGTGGTGTGTGCTGCGCCGGGTCACAGAGCAGCTCCAGCTTCTCGCTCGGGTGGGCTTGCACTTCACCCAGAGTCATGCACAGGCTGAGGTCCCGGCCCAGAAACACGCCTGCCTCTTCCCTCTCTGGGTGGTCGGGATTCCCCGGCATCACTCGGTCGCCACAGTGAATGTATCCTCGGAGACGGACAGCGGCATCGGTCTCAAAAGATGCGTTTTCAGGCTTCTGTTTCTCTGAATGAGACGCTTCCCTTCTCTCCCTTCTCTAAGAAGTCTTTCACGAGGCCCAGACAGGTGCGGCCGTCCCACAGCAGCTCCGGTCCTGTGGGCACCAGCAGTGACGAAGGACGCTGAGAATCAGCTCGGTGCAGGCACCAAGGAGCGCCGGAAGCAACGCAGAGACGCTTCCAAGAAGCCGTATAACGCCCAGCACTGGGGGGCATGATGACGAAATCGCTAACTGCACCATCTCAGTCCCTCTCTCATCCCTGAGACACAGCACCCCCATGCTGCGATTTTAAACTGTGATTTTATAACATTTCTAGACTAGAATTCTTTTTCCTTGAGGGACCTATCTTCAGTTTTATGATGAAACTCAGCCAAAATAGAAGAGTCTGCATATAGGAAATTACTTTAGAGGCACATTTTCAATATCTTTTTACTTATGGGTTGTATTGTTATTAAAAAGCAGCTTTATCTAATTATGCTTATTTCTTTATTTTATACTTAACCTCAACCCATATGGATTTGAGACAATAGTGAGAACACATACAATAAAAATTGAAAAACTGAACGCAGGAGTCAAAATTAAGAAGTCACAGTGAAGGAAAGTAAAAACAATAAGCAAACACTACCGAGCTGAGGGTTAATGTATTATCGTTGAATTTTCAATTTGGCTCTGAGCTCCCTGGCAGCTGTAGAGAAAAGAAGTGCACAATTTTTCATAATTTGCATTTTCAGAAAAGAGTATTCCTTAGGGAAAACAGAACTTTCTGAAAGATGATTTAGGTAAAATAAGCATGTAAATTCTCACGTAGAACAAAGAGTCCATTGCCTGAGGTACAGGAGAACGTCCGTGACTTTCTTAAAACAAAAAGAACAGGAATAACTTCCCCAACACCATCAAAGTGTACCTGAGCACAGTGGTGCGCACCGGTAATCCCAGCAGTCTGGGAGGCTGAGGCAGGAGAACCTCAAACTTGAGTCCAGGCTGGGCAACTTAACAAGACTCTGTGTCAAAATAAAAAGGGGTGGGGATGTAGCTCTGTGCTAGAGTCCCTAGTTTCTACCCTAGGTGCAATGCTGAGCTTGAAGTTTCTCTTTAGAACCAACAGCGTTTTAACACATTCAATCTTTGTTACCGCCTTTCCACCATTGAGTCCCAAATGTTTATTCTGCTCCATCTGCAGCCATCCCCACCTTCAGCTGATAGCAATTCCGTCCTTCTATATGATGAGGCCCAACACCTTGAGTCTGTCCTGTCCTTCGTCCTACCTCTGAAGAAAATTTCTTGCAGTATTCAAAATGTATCTCAAATATGGCTCTTCAGCCACTTTTCACACAGTTGCTGCTACCACCCAACATGACAGCTATCCCCTGAAATAGGCAGGTGACTCTTAGTAGCTCCCTGATTCCATACTGCCCCCCACCCCACAGGTCTGGTCTCAACACGATGCTGTAGTGACCCTTTGAAAATGGAAATCCTGGCCTGGCGCAGACCTGTCATCCCAGCACTGGGAGGCTGAGCCAGGAGGATCTCATGTTCAAGATTTGGGGATGTAGCTTAGTGTAAAGGCCCTGAATTTAATCTAGTACAGTCTAGCTATTCCTTAGATAGCTTGGCCGTCGCCCCGTCTGCTCCCTCCTGGGACCCTCTGCCCCAGATACCTGCATAGCTCATTTTCTTTTCAGACATCAGTTTCTTGGTGAAGCCTACCTTGACCACACTGTTCAAAGTTCCATCTTCACAAGCCCTTCCGACACCATACTTATCTTCCTCAACTTTTTCTTTTTTCTGGTGCTCTGATCTCCCTCTAGCAATCTTTATAATCATTTTCTATTATTATTGGGGGGGCCCTAGGGATTGAACTCACAGCCTTGGACTTGCGAGGCAAGTGCTCTACCACTGAGCTAAATCCCCAGCCCCTCTATTATTTACCATGGTATCAGTCAGAACAGATCAGGTTATGCTGTGATAACAAATATCCCCTAAGTCTCAGTGAGTTAAAAAAATGTTCACAGATTATTCCCAATTTGTGATAGTTTGACTTATGGAGGAGTTTTTTGGTTTGTTTTTGTTTTTTTAACTATATGATGGTTCAAAAGTGATACGCATCCAGTGGAAACTATATTTCAAATTTTGATCTTTTCCCCCATAGTGGTATATGGTACAATACCTTTTTTTTTTTTTCCTTTTTTGGTCTGGTGGGACTGGGGATTGAACCTGAGGCCTTCACACTGAGCTATAGCCCTAGGCCAGTTTTGATGTTTTGAGACAGGGTCTCACTAAGTTGCCCGAGCTGGACTCAAACTTATGGTCCTCTTGTCTCAGCCTCCCAGACACTCCCCAAATTAAATGTATACATTGCAAATATCTAAGAGGTTCTGAATTTATTTCTGGGATTGGTGGAGGTGCTGGGAGTTGAGCCCAGGGCCTTCCGACTGAGCTACATCCCCAACCTTTTTTATTTTTATTTTTTATTTTTGAGTCAGGGCTTAGCTAAATTGCCAAGTTACCCAGGCTGGGCTAGAATTTGTGATCCTGCTCCCATCCTCCAAGAACATCCTGGGATGTTCTTGAAGCTGGTAAAATTATTGTCCAATTTCTTCCAAGGAGAGGTCCTAGAGCTTTCACCAGATCTTCAAGGATACACCTAAAACAGATCAAAGTCAAATGATCTAAGAAGGGGAGTTTGGATATGTCAAGTACAACGCCAGGGCCCACAGCCAGTATCAGGTACTAAGGGATGACAAGTATGTCACTTCACCTCTCCAGGCCTCAGTCTCCTTGTAGATGCAATGGGTCTGCAGTTAAGATCAACCAAGCACAAGCTGTCTACACTGGCGAGTGACTCCCAAAGGCTGGGGTCGCCCCCAACCCGGGGTGGGTGGGGGGAGGGGGGCGGTGTAGGCCGCTCATCACCTGTGCGGCCGGCGCGCCATCTAGTGGTCATGTCTGGTAGTTCACGCAGCTCTGCGCACAGTGGGCCCTCCCCGCAGCGGCTGGGGCTGAGGAAGGTTTGAACGTCTCAGATCCGGGCAAACTGTAGAGCGCGGCAGGCCGTTGGCCTTCATGGCAGGAAAGCGTGAAACTCCAGGACTGCTGCCTGGTGCGGTCCTCTTCCGTCCGTCCTCAGCTCTGAGACGCTCGTGGTCTCTGGAGCACATTCCGGCAGAGCGAGGCTGGGCAGGCGTGTTGAGGGGACACGGAGGGGAGGCAGCGTGCTGCGTGAGGGAGCTCCGGACGGCTCCGCGGTGACTCACGCCTGTAACTCCAGCGCTCGGGAGGCTGAGGCAGGAGGACTGCAAGTGTGAGTCCTGACTGCTTAGCGCAGAGAGAGAGAGAGACAGAGAGAGACAGATGGAGAGAGATTGAATTTAATGTTTTAAAAAATCAAAATTAAGGCAAAAAATCCACGATGAGCAAAATATCACATTTTAAAGACGATAATCAGTATAGTCGATTTCTCCACCTGCTTCAGGCTCCAGTAGGGCTCAGGAGGCCTGTGTCACCGACTCTGTCCCTCGGCAGCCTGACCCTGGAGGGACGAAGGGGCACCTGCTGCGCCAGCCAGGGTGGCCCGGCTGGGCCAGAGCCTGGAGCCCAGCAGGGTGGGCAGGGACAGGCCCCCCAGCCAGAGAGGCCAAGCCTGGGCCAGCCCCCCAGCAGCCCGTGTCGGCTGGCACCCGTGAGGCCTGGGACTCCAGGCTGGGCCGCCGCGTGGCGCTGAGGAGTCCAACTGGAGCTGCCATCGGAGGGACCCTCGTGGTACCACCTGAGCCTGCTTTGTTGATTGGTGTTGTTCGGTTGGTGGTTTGAAATTGAATTGAAACTCACAGAGTAAAATAAGCCATTTGAAAATGTACAGTTCATTGGAGCCCACTGTTGTGCCAGCCATCACCCCTAACTAGCTCAAAAGCTTTCAATCACCCCAAAAAGAAACTCCCTGCCCTCCCTTGTTGTATAACCAAGAATTATATAACCCTGAAGAAGATGACAAAACCCAGGACCAGTGGGGCCTCTTGCTTTGCGGGGGGAGAAGAGAGGTCTAGTCTCTCTGTACAGGAGGAAGGCCATGCAGAGCCCAGCTGGAGGAACTCTGCAGCCACGCGGCTGCCTGGCCCTTGGAGGCCTCACCATCCTTGAGTTGATACGTACAAGGTGTGATCAACATAGATGGTGAATGTTTACATTTTTTAAAAAATGTATTACAGTACCTGCATACCCAGGTTCATAGCAGCACAATTCACAACAGCTAAATCTTGGAAGTGGCCTAAGTCCATCAACAGATGAATTGATAAAGAAAATGTGATATTTACACACCATGGAGTACTACTCTGCCATCAAGAAGGATAAGTGAGTCATCTGTAGGAAAATGGATGCATCTTGAGGCCATGAGTAAAACAACTCAGACACACAAGCTTAAATATCCCATGGTTTCTCTTATACGAGAAACCTAAATATAAATAAAAAGCAAAATAAAAGCTAGATAATAGGAAAAAGGACGATTCCTAGAAGAGTTCTTGGTTTCATAATCAAAACAGGACTTTAGTTCTGCATTTTGTGATGGTCTGCAGTATTGGGCAGATTTTTAAAAGAGTGTACGCTTTAGACTTCACTAACCAGGATTCTCTTCTATTCGTGATTATATCACTTTGTACTTTGGTCAAGTGAATAAACCTTTGGTTGTGAAAAATAAAAAATGCAAATACATGTAAGAAAAAAGAAAAAATAAATAAAAGCCTATGACAGTAAAAGACACATTGCTATTAATCCCCCTCAAAATACTCCCTCTTCGTTTCAAACACACTTCTCATCATTCCTGCCACTTTCTGAAGTCCTCTTTCCTGAGTGTCTTCATAAGTTTTGATCAAAAATCCAGTGAAAGTTGTTGCTGAGTGTCATGCAACAGAAAGACTTGTAACAAGGTGGCACTGTGTCCTCATGCACCTTCTTCACCGGATCTGGCATTGTGTGACTTCCGGCTCTTCCTCAAAGTCAAAATGACCATGAAAGGGAAATGTTTTGAGTAGATTCAGGACATCGAGGCAGCCAGGGACAGCACAACTAAAGATGCTCGCAAAAGAAGGCTTCCGATGAGATGAATGTGTTTGATGTAAGGGGAGTATTTTGAGGGAGATTAACGACAGTGTTTTTTACTGTAATAAGTTTTTTTAATTTAAACATTCGTCACATCTGTCAATGACACCTCATATAAGGACAAAAGGTAGAGTGTTGGGAGATTCTGTTTGGACTTTGAAGGACAGCAACCCAGGAGAGATGAGCACGCATGTTCCGGAGGGTGAACTGGCCAGCAGGAATAGTGGTTGCCGGGTGTCCTGTCCTTTGGTAGCCAGGAACACACCTTCCCCCACAGTTCCCGCAGCAGGCCGCAGGCTGGCCCTGAGGACTTTTTCAACCTGAGATTTCCTGGCCCCTTCACAGACGGGTCATCACACAAAGTTAATTAACACCCCGGGGCCTGGTGTCCTTCACCCAGCAGGTAAACACCCAGCCAGGGCAGCAACATTTATCTCCAAGGTAAACAGCTGTCCCCAAATCTATGACTGGCTGTATTTGCTGATAACGTCACGTCCGCCCTGGGCTTCCGGATCGATGTGACTCAAGGATGAGTGATTGGTCCAGGTGACTCATGTCTGGAGCCACCAGAAGAGGCAAGAATGTGGCTCCGGGGTGAGACAGTCCTTGGAGAACTAAGCTGGAGAGAACTCCCCAATGCAGCAACTGACCTAAGGGCTGCGAGTGAAGGGGCACCTTAGTGCCCCCCAACCTTGCTCAGCACCTAGCAGCCGCCTCTCTCAGTGCCACGCGGGTAAAGCCCACAGTAGCTCAGCCCCATTGCTCAAGTGAGGAACAAAAAGATAACACAGGAAAATGTCTCGCCGAGATCGGGCTGCAAGCGAACCAAGAGGGAGAGGTGTGTGAGGTCAGGGCTACCAGCAGCATGTCCCCAACTTCTTCCAAAACGGCCCCTCTAAATGGTGGCCTGGGAGCCTTTAGAGGCCCAAGGGCAGTTTCTCTCAGCCATCACAAGTCACCCAGCCTTTCAGGAGCTCCTGATCTCTACTGTCAATAACTGCTAAGAGCTGGTGCGCTGGGCAGCAAAAATAAGTCAAGAATATTCACTCTGTTTAAAATACTAACAATTCTGTTTGAAATGCAACTGTTTACCAGTTGCTCAACCTGTCAGTGGGGTGGAAACGACTCGTGACTTCACCTGCCAGGCCTTGGAGCCTGAAGGAGGAGGTGAAAGCAGGCCAGCAGATCTTGGTGCAATCAGTGTTGACAGTGGAGATCAAAAGAGATTTCAAGGGGACAGGAGCAGGGACAACAGCTGCAGGACCCGTGATCTGCCCTCCGCTGGCAGCCCCAGGAGCAGGGGTGACCGTCTGGCTTATCTCGTGCATTCTGAGGGTCACACCCAGGAGCCAGGAGCGCAGGAATCACATCTTTTTGATAAGTGGCACGTTTTAGGGCCAGCGTGTCCTCTGACCACTCCTAGGGGTCATCTGGGGTTCGGCCCACCCCTACTCCTATTGACCAGGAGGCTCAGGACAGGTTATGACTACCTCTGAGTCAGAGTCCTTTTTGCTAAGAGCTGAATCTGCCAGACCTCCCATCCTCCCACCACAGCCAGACAGCACACTGTCTGGGGACCTTATTCCATGACAATGTCACCAAGTTCGAGATAAGACAGGTCCTGGCCCTCCACAGCCCCTCTGGCTGGGGGAAGGTTGTAACCTGACAGAGATCGACACCAGACTGTAGGCAACGAGGCCGCACTTGCTGCCTCTTGGGTCCAGGGCCAGGCCACGTGGAGGAAGAATCCTTTGAGTCTGGACCCTGCGATCTCCCCAAGGGGCACATCCTCACGCAGGCCAGGCGGGGGACCAGAAGACACTCAGGTATTTTGCTCAGTTAGTGTCAAATATCCCACTGTTTCAAGACCTAAGAGTCCTGAATGATATTTTGTGCCACAAGGAAACAGCCAAGATCTCGTCTCTTTTTGTGTTGCTATAAGGGAAATC
The DNA here is from genome assembly GCA_004026905.1 of Hystrix cristata. Taxonomy (NCBI): domain Eukaryota; kingdom Metazoa; phylum Chordata; class Mammalia; order Rodentia; family Hystricidae; genus Hystrix; species Hystrix cristata. The sequence continues at coordinate 7,978 of PVJO010001558.1, forward strand.
TAAGAATTATGAATTCATTTCAGAGTCCAGAGATATACCATCATCACAGTCATCAATAGTGCGTGAATATTTTCCCTTCCAGGGACTTCTGAGGCTGTGATAGGTCATGTGTGTGCGTGTGTATGTGTGTGTGTGTGTACATGCGAGTGTGCACTACTGGGGATTGAAGCCAGGGCCTTCACACCTTCACACTGAACTACATCTCCAGCCCGTTTTATTTTTCATTTTGAGACAGAGTCTCACTAAGTTGTCTAAGTTGGACTGGAACTTGTGATCCTCCTGCCTCAGCCTCCCAAAGTACTGGGATTACAGGCATGCGTCACCATATTGTAGGTATTGTTGCTATTTGGTGGGAAGATCTGCAGTAAAGATGACTGACGGAAGAGTAATGTGGATGATTTATTTTTATGAGGTTTTTATTTGCCAACTTTAAAAAATGACTCTGCAATTTATTTCTTGGAAAAATGGATATAAAATGATGTTCTTTGATTAAAGTGAAATGAAAGTACTTTTGGAGAGGAGCCTGAGGATATAAACATACAGACAATAGAGGGTTTTTTAGGACAGTCCCAATATTAATATTTCCCCCCTTTGATTTCTATAATCATGTCCAAATTTGGCTGTTCGTGGTTCTTTTGTGTTGTGTTGAGGGGTTTTGCTCTTGTTGTTGTTCTTAATGATGAAGATGATGGTGTCATTTTTGAGGCAGGTGTCTCACTATGTAGCCCAGGCCGGCCTCAAACTCAAAATCCTCCTGCTTCAGCCTCCTGAGTCCTGGGATTACAGGCATGCACTACCATGCCCAGAAGATCTTCTAATTCCAAAACATCATCATCCTTCCAATGAAAAATTAAATATATGAGAAGTTTTCAAGGAATTCTTTCCTACCATTTGGATTTTTTGCTTGAAGATTTACGATGTTCATATGTGTTAAATTCAACAAAATCTCAAATTCTCCCAAATTTTAAGGACAACACATTTGGCCCTCCAAATCTTCATGTTCTGCATTCTTGGACTGACACAACCATCAACTGAAAACATTCAAAGAAAAAATTACGTCGGCACTGAAGGGGTACAGACTATTTTCTTGTCTTTATTCCCTGAACAGTCCCGTAGAACAACTATTTTCTCAGCCTTCACATTGTGCTATGGATTATAAACCATGAGATGATTTAAAGTAAGGGGGGCCGCAAGGCACAGTGCTGCCTGTCTGTAACCCCAGCACTCTGGGAGGCTGAGGCAGGAGGATCACAAGTTCAAGCCTAGTCTGAGGAACCTAGTGACTCAGCAAGACTCTGTCTCAAAATTTAAAAATTTTAAAAAGAGCTGTGGATATAGCTCAGTTCAAAGGCCCTGCTTCGGGCTTATAGATGGTGGCTACTTCTTGTATAATCTCATCTGCTTTCTCAGAAGACCCAGAAAGCAGACTTTGTCTACTCTCTTTCGCCAGGCAGCATCTATTTTTTGCACTTTTAACTCCAGGCAGACCAGAAAAATCACTTTTTTTTTGTACTGGGGATTGAACCTGGGGCCTTTGCACTGAGCTACATCTCCGGCCTCCCCCTGCCTTTTTTTAGACAAGTTCTCATGAAGTCATTGAGTTGCCCAAGCTGGAGTTGAATTTGCAGTCCTCCTGCCTCAGCCTCCCAGAGCACCAGGATGACAGGCATGCACCACCATGCCCAGCTGGAAATCACTTTTTTCGATGCTCATCAGCCCCCGGAGCAGAAAATAAACATTGAAATCTACCCCTTATATGCCTGCATATGGCTTACTGATGCTTCTTCAACCATAGACTTTAAACATCCGTAAATACAACAAATAATGCACAGAACGCGCCTTTTTAAACTAGCAAGTGCATCTTAGTGATGAGTAGGAGAAGAGTGAAGCTTTTCACTGTGAATTTATGGCTCTCAGGTCTGGGCGCACAGTACTTCCTGACATCGGGGCCAAACTCCTGCTAAAACTTTTATAGCGATCGGATACTGATGGGAGGTTAATTGGCAAAGTCTGCCATTTGTGCTCCGCAGAGATCCTATCGATTCTGAAGCATTTTTGTGCTCCCCAGGCAATGTCAATATGTTGGGGACATTTTTAAAGAAACATATAAATTACTACTCAAGGTTTTGCTTAATTATTTATCATTGTATGCATTTGCCATAGTGGAAAATTTCATTTTGTGCTGAATTTCAAGATCCACAGGCCTGATGGGTGCTCTTTTAGCAAAACCTATTTGCAGTTCTCTCCTTGTTTACGGCACTCCTAGATCCGCAGAAATTTAGGGTGAGAATTGAGACTGGGAGCAAAATGTCAGAGAGTGTCCGAGATGTCCTGGAGATGAGTGTGCTAGAAACGCCAGGGCCAGTGTAAAAGGGGCTGGTGCGGTGAAGACAAACATGGACGTGTGATGAGGTGGGTGCAGACGAAAAAGATCACCAGAGATATCCTTGTGTTGCTGACATCCTTCCCTCCCCAAGAGGGAATTTTAATCCAGTACCAAAAAAAAAAAAAAAGATAAATCATCCTAGTGGAAAAGAATGTTCCACTCTATTCCACCCCGTTGGCATCTCCTGGCGTTCACACTGGAAACTGCCTAGCATAATCCTGGTGTCTTCCTTCTGGCTTCTGTGCTGTGATGACAGCTGTATGGAAAGAAATCATTCATAAGCCGGGTGTGGTGCCGTGTGGAAAGAGAGAATTAGTAAGCATTTGGGAGGCTGAAGAGGAAGGGTCACTTGAGCCCAGGAGTTTGAGGCCAGCGACACAGTGAGACTTTGTCTCTAAAGAAAGAGAAGGACAGGCACAGTGCAGCACGCCTGTAATCCCAGCGCTCTGGGACCCTGAGGCAGGAGAACTGCAAGTTCCAGCCCAACTTGAGCAATTTATCAAGACTCTGTCTCAAAAAAGAAAGAGAGAGAGAAAGAGAGAGAGAGAGAGAGAGAGAGAGAGAGAAGGAAAGAAAGAAAGGCAGGCTGGGGATATAGTGCAGTGCAAAGGCCCTGGGGTAAATCCCCCAATACCACAAAAGAAAGGAAGGGAGGGAGGAAAGGAGAGAAGGAGAGAGAGAGAGAGAGAGAGAGAGAGAGAGAGAGAAGAGGGAGGAAGGGAAGGAAAAGGAAAGGAAAGAGAAATGAAGGAAGGAAGGGAGAGAAAGAAGGAAGGGGGAAAGGACGGGAAACAGAGGAGTATTTATCTGGCTCAGTAGATTTCTGTAAAAGAGTATCATTTTCCGAGTCTTCCCTTTCAGAAAAAGCCCCATTAGAGGGAGGTAAAATAGTTCCAGAGCTTACTGAGCTTGTTTATCAAGGGAAAATACTGCGCGCACACGCAGGATTTATGTCCTGAGAGGATATTTGTAGGAGTGGTCGATACTTGGAGCTTGGTACACACAGAAAATAAATTTGCTTAGGAAAGGAAAGTCCAGGACTTTCTCTGCTCACACTTTCCCACTGGAGGGAAAATCAAGACAAGGCAAAAGAAGACGGAGCAGGGAGATCAACTTTCACAAATCCGGCCAGGACATTTCTGCACCAAGCCAAACAATTAAGAGGTTTTTCAGGACAAAAGACCAGCGTCTCTCCGTTCTGCCCTTCGAAAAGGAAAGAACGTTCAGGTTATCTTGGCCTTGGGCAAAGAACCTCACAGAGGCCGACCTGCACTCAGAGCAAAAGATTTCACAATCAGAGCTGTGTGCAGAAGCTAAGGGGTGCAGGGCATTGGGATGGGGAGAGAAAGAGGGAGGCAGGGAGAGATTAGGACTAAGTGTAGCTTGAAGACCAGCTACCCCACCTGGGGTGAAGAAACCCTAAACGACAGGTAGAAAACGCCCTGCCTGATGTACATACTGAAAGAGGCAAAAGGGACCCTGCCCCTGGCCCCTGTCCAGCACTTACCGCTCCACAGTCTCACAAAGAGACAGCACAGGCCCTTTGAGATTTCTGGCGGACAGGACAACCCAGCAAGACTGTGACACCAAGCAGGGGTCGAGTCTCAATTTTACACCATCCCACGGCGAAATCCTCGGAGTGCCGAACTTGCTTGGAAGAATAATTTACAACCCAGGCTGAGGGAAAGCTCTCAACAGTTGTTGGGCACTTATTATGTGCTAGGTACTGGGCAACCTGCAAAGACAAGACATGAACCATCCTTGTCCCCATGGTGTTCGCCATCTAATGGTGGGACGGAGGTCAAGAACAAGAAAAAACAAAGCTGAAATGGTGGCGCACACCAATAATCCCAGCACTCTGAGAGGCCGAGGCAGGAGGATCACAAGTTCCAGCCCAACCCAGGCAACTTAGTGACTTAATGAGACCCTGTCTCATAAGTAAAAAGTTTTAAAAAGGGCTGGGGATATAGTTTAGTGCAAACCCCAGGTTCAATCCTTAGTACCACAAACAATTAATAATAATAAAAGAGCAATAAAGGAGAGAAAGATTAGCTAGTATCCACTTGGCCCTCTATATCTGCCAGTTCTCCATCTGCGATTCAACCAACCACAGATTGAAAGATCTTTTAAAAAGTTGTGTCCGTACTCAATAGGCATTTTTCTCATATTCCCTAATCAATAACAACTATATACTTGGCATTTCCACTGTATTAAGTATTATAAGTCAGCTAAAGATATAGGAGGGTATACAAGAGGGTATGTATAGGTTACAGCATTTCATACGAAGGCCTTGCACATTGTGGGGGTTGGTGTCAGAGAGGGGTCCTGGCACCAATCTCCCCTGACACTGAAGGGTGACTGTATCAGTGTCTTGTTGTTGCTATAACAAATCACCATGAACTTAGTGGCCACACATGTATTCTCTTGTACATCTCGATCATCCTCTGACACAAATGAGTCTTTCTGGCTAAAATCACAGCATCAGCAGGGCTGGTTCTTCTGAAAGCTCTGGGGGGAGTATCCATTCCCTCACCTTTTCCAGCTTCTTGTAACTGTTGCTGGCTGCACCCCTTGGCTTGCAGCCCCTTCCTCTGTCATTAAAGGTACCGCTTCTGCTCTCATTTCAGCTTCTCCTTTGGGTCGTCCTGTCTCCTCCTTAGATGGATCTTTGTGACTATATCCGTCCCACCAGGTACTCAGGGATCATCTCTCTCAAGAGCCTGGACTTGATCACTCTGCACAGATCCTCTGCAAACATTATGAAAAAACATTCACAGGTTCCGAGGCTTAGGACAGGGGACATCTTTGGGGAGCCATTACCCAGCCTACTTCAGCTGGCATGAACACCCTTGGAATAAACAGAGAATACTCGGATGGAGTAACGCCACCCGGGAAACACTACCTCGGTCTGAGATCAAGGAAGGCCTGTGCGAGACCCATCTAGGCTGAAACCCAAATGACAGGCAAGAGCTGCAGGGCAGGGCACGGAACATTCTGGGCCGAGAAGAACCTCTAGCAGAAGTGAGCTTGGCATGTAGAAGTGTGTGTGTAGCTTTTCCATTCCCAGTGGCTCTTCCAGAATAAGAAAATTTTTTTCAATATTGGGAATTCAATACAGAGCCTTCACATAAGCTACATCTCTGGTCCTTTAAAAAAAATTTTTTTTAGTTAGACAAGGTCTTACTAAGTCACTAAGTTGCCTGGGCTGTGCTAGAACTTGGAATCTACCTGCTTCAGCCTCCTAGAGTACTGGGATTATAGGCATCTGTGCTTGGCCAGAATAAGAGAACTTTATTACATTTTATTTTATTTGTTTGTTTGTTTGGGGTTTTTTTGAGACAGTGTCTCACCATGTAGCTCAGGCTGGCTTTGAACTCACAGTGAGCCTCCTGCCTCAGCCTCCTGAGTTCTGGGATTTACAGGCGTGCACCACCACGCCCAGCAGAATAAGAAAATTTTAAGCCTCATCCTGTCTCCTGACATTTTTATGGGACCATACACACACACCCCAACTCTTCTCAATAGGGAGTTCATTTGTTACAAAACCTGGTGGACTTCTCAGGATGACCCAAGAGTCCACGAGGAGGCTGAGGGACCCTCCACTGCTGCCCAGTAAGTTCACAATTTCTTCACAAACCCCCAAACAAGAGCTTGTTTTGACTGTGGCTATCAAGAGCTTTTTGACATTGTCACTTGCAATTGCATCTTACAAACCACGCTAACATAAACAGGATACATGGCTGGGAGTTAGCTCAGTGGTTAGAGTACTTACCTGGCAAGCACAAGGCTTTGAGTTTGATCCCGGCACCAAAAAAAAAAACCCATAAGCAGGATATAGTATTTGGTTATTTCAAAGGAGGTAGGTGCCTAAAAACTGAATAAATAAATAAAAGGAGGTGGTGGCTGCCTGCCGCAGGAAGGTGTCCTACTGAGTTGAAAGTCACCAGCTCTTCTTCCAGTGGCTGCAGGGTTTTTTCTTAGTACACACTGAGCTCCTGAACAACAGGATGGCTGCTGGTCCCCACCTTCCTCTGAGTCATTCTATCCTATTGATTCACTTTCCTGGGTTCTGAGCAAGGTGAAGTCTGAGAAAAACTAAGACCGTGGGCTCTCAAGTTTGCAAGCAATTAACAAACATACTTAAAGAGTCTAATACGAATGGCCTTTTGAGATTGTGCCCTCCTGCCGTTTTACCTGTGCCATGATTGACTGTCTCTCTACTCCAGCTTTCATTTCCATCCTCCTTAAATTCTGCACGTCCATTAAAGGGTGAGTCAAGCCCAGTTCACCCTGCACCCAGAGAGCTCCTACCAGCACCTGGTACAGAGCAAACCGCTGGATTTACGTGTCCTTTAGTTCCACAAAGACCTCCCAGGCATCTCTGGGTGGAGCCCTGAGTTAGGGGCTGGCACGCCCTTTACTTAATGCCAGGACAGATTAAGAACCGGTCTCAAAGGCTTTATAAAGGCCCATGATGATCTTAACTAGGAAGTGATTTCCATAAAGGAGAGTTACACATGACCAAGGAGATTTGCATACAATTATGAGCCTTTTCCTTTGATCACATTCCACCCTCAGCAATCAAATTGAGCCACCTGAGATACATGCCGGTTTATGGTGCTTGTTAATCTGTCTCCTCTGGCTCCAAACCTCGCTGCCCAGCTTCGGGGTGTTAAAGGTTAAGCCCTGCTCCCTCGCCAGCTCCTCGGATGACTGCCTGGCAGGAGAGGGTGAAATGACCTCATTCGTCAGAAGGCTCGGAGGGAAATTCGAAGACAAAAGGTGATCTGCAAGTGAAGGCTGTGACTCTCGAGTTTAAATAAAAACCAAGAGACACACATGAAAAGCCTAATATGTAATGACAGTAATTATAAGGTCATGCATGCATCCCACACACGGCAAATGACACCAAGGTGCCAAATCTTAGGAGCCAAGTACTGGAAATCTGTTAGAGAAGAAGGTAGCTGCTTCTACAGCCTGAAACTTAGGGCTGATGGGTGAATTCCCCCATCATCCAAGAACATATCACAGTTTGATTCTCAAACATGATATGTTTTATGGCTTGCAAAACCCGATAAGACTGCCCCTGAGTCCAACTGGTTGTGTCTGTCCTAAGTCCAGAGGCATCTCACACTTTCGGTGTTCCTATCTGGGCCACACAGTGCCTTCTTTGTTGCATTCTCTAGTGAACTTTATCCCCGGAGCAGTTTAGACGTCTCATACCCTAACAGCTATAAACGATGCAATTGTATGCAACTGTACCTACATCAAGTTCTCAAAAATCAGAATAAGACCTCTCGCCCTTGGAAGTGGGTGGAAGTCTCGGATGCTAAGGGAAGTTCCAGTTAGAAGGCTGTTCTGGGTCCTCCGGGTCTGGGTCACTCCCAGCCCTAGGCGCACACTCTGGATGGGAAGGGTAGAGGTGGTGGCTGCCTCACCCCTGGGCAGGGCTGCACTGGGGTGGAGACAGAACGGGAAGTCCCGGGAGCTACACACCTGTACAGACTGCCAGATGAAAGGGAGGTTTCCCTAACACCTCAGCTCACCATAGCTTGCTCCCCACCCCCCCCCAGTATTGGGGATTGAGCTACATCCCCAGCCCCAACTTGCAATCCTCCTGCCTCAGCCTCCCACGGCGCTGGGATATCAGTACGTGCCACCACTCCTGGCTCATCATAGCTTTCTAAATCCTGTAAGGGTTTTGCGATTAGCACAGGTATACATCACTGAATTAAAGGTCATCCTTAATGTAAAAGTTAAAAATGTACTGAAACTTCAGTAAGCAGACCTTGGGCGTTTATTACTTTCTTGATATACCAGGAGCTTCCAAAACTGCAGGTGGCAACCGTGCTTCCTCCATCTGTGAACTGCAATGGAGGGGGGCAGGGGTCCCTGAGACTTATACGATCGGCGAGGGGGTGGGCGGAGGAGTCAAGCAGGGAAATTAATACATCGAAAAGATGTCACCTTCCTTTCTGCGGTCGCCGTAAAGCAGGGCTTGGGGAAAGCGCCCGCAGACAGGGTGGGCTTAGGGCTTCCGGAGCCTTCGCCGCGCGCGAAATACCAGGAGTCGGGCTCGGGTCCGGGCGGTCCGCTAGAGGGCGCGCTATAGCCGCCCCGCCCGCCTCAGGTGGGCGGTCCCGCCCACTTCGCCCAGCCCGCCTCCGCCCCGCCCAACCTGGCCTCCTCAGCGGGGACCGCCCCGCCCGCGCCAGCCCCGCCCACAGGGCCGTTCGGCCACGCCCACCTCGGCCGGCCTGGGTCTCCTCCCTGCCGCTCTCGCTGCCACCGTCCCGTCTCAGCCCCGCCCACCCGGGTATCGGCCCCGCCCACTCTGCCGTCCCAGGTGGGGCGGCCCCGCCCGCCGGCCTTCCGCCGCGCCCTCTCAGCGGACCTCAGGTGGGGCGCCCGGCCGCTCCGCCTCGGCTCCTCACGGGCGGCGGCGGCGGCGCAAGTTTTGACGTTTCGGCCGCAGGGCCGCGCGCGAACTCCCCGGAGCCGACGGCTGACCCTCGAGGGCCCCTCCTCAGTCGCGCCCCGGCGCTCCCGCCGCCCCGGTCGGGCAGCCACGAGGCCCCGCAGCGTCCTCCTGCGCGCGCCCGCCCGCCCGGCGGCTGCAGCCATGTCTCGGGGGCCGGAGGAGGTGAACCGGCTCACGGAGAGCACCTACCGCGTAAGCGGGGCCCGGGCGCGGGGTCCAGGCGGGAGGGACACCGGGGGCCCGGGACCGTCGGGGCGCTGGCGTTCGGGCTCGAGGCCGGGGACCCTGCGGGCGCCGGGGTCGGAGTTGGCGTCCGGGAAGGGGAACCTCGCCGGCAGCTTGCCGTTGTCGCCAGCTTGCGAGAGCTCTGGATTTTTCACTTTTGGCGTCAGGAGGGAAATTCTGGCTTGAGGATTATCTCCTTCCCCTTCCTGCCCCCCTCCCGGCCCCGGAGACGCCCGAAAAACTATTTATTATTTAGGGGGTTGAACCCAGGGCCTTTGCACTGAGCTACATCCCCAGCCCTTTTAAGAAATTTTTATATTTTGACACATGGTGCGGCAGTCGCTAAATCCCCCAGGCTGGGCTCGAACTTGCGGTCCTCCTGCCTCAAATTACACATTTTACAGCTGACGTATCTAGGGGTAGCTGGAGAAGAGGTGAGACTGTGCGTTCCCTTGGGTCCCCTCCCTCCTCCCAACTCCTTGGGATCAGTGACCGCGCTGGCCTGGCTGCTGGGCTTTAAACCCTGCGAGACCAAAGGGACGAGCTCGAGTTTCCGCTGAGAAAAGAAAGGCCCAAGAATGTAGGAGAGAAACTCGTCTGTAATTAGGAATCGCCAGGTGAGCCAAGCTCCTCGCTGGCGCCCTTGGCTCGGGGAATTTTCTAGGCTGAGGGCAGTCGGTTCTCAGGAAGACTTTGAAACTTGCCCTCCCCTTGGACATTTATGCAAAGTAGCTTTAAGTCGAAGTTGGCTTTTTATACATCGATGATTTTGCGAAGTTACTGCAGTCAAAGAGCACTGAGATTTTAATACAGTTGACCTTATGGAGCGCTTGATGGTCAATCTCTTAACTTTGCATGTTTTGTGGGAGAATTTTTCCAGAAACAGACATAGGCTTAGTGGCCAGTTTAGTAAGTTTAAGTACTTATAAATGAATTCCAGTTGAAATAAGATACACATTTAATCATCTGCTATTAATAGAATACAAAACAACTTTGTTTTAATTCCACTTAGGCGCGTTGAACCCCCGAGACTTTAAAGTTCTCTAAATTCATTTGTAGTTATGGTTCAGGCCCATAATTGGTCCTGAACCAATTTTTTTAACCCTGAAATTGAGTTTCTAGATTTGCAAGGTCTGAGTTCCTGAAATCAGAGAAGTTTATTTACTTTTGCAGGGTAGGAATTTAAAAACATCATGAAAATATTTTCATACTTTATGCATTGAAGTCCGAAAGATTATCGATTTTCTTCATCTGAATACGTAAGGTATATACTGTAATTTATGAATTATTTTTTATAGGTAGACAGAGTAGACTTTGTTGGGATGGCATTTTTGAGGTCAGCAACTGTAACCGAAAATCGTTCCTATTAATGTGTTTCCTTAATAGAGAGCGAATTTTAGAAATGCCTTAAAGCCTGCAGTTTTTATTGAAATTGCTGATATTTAAATGATGCTGAAGATGGTGGGACAGGAGATGTGGGGTGCTGACAGAGTGTGTAAGTAAAACATTCTTACTCATAGGCTTGGGGAATAATAGTTATTCTGATGATAGTTAAGGGAAAAACTGTGTGTAACTGAGAATGCAGATCACTGGACATTATATGTGGAGTGTAAATATCCACTAGGGCACAAAAACACATAAGCACCAGTTTCTCCAGCATAGGCTTACTTATCTTGCCAGGCTGAAATAAGAATATCAATTTAAAACAAGCAGTCCGGAAACTCTGCTCGTCCTCTCCCTTCTGACTGAGGATCTTCCGAGAGGCTGTACGCAGGTGAATTAGGGTGCCACAAATGTCACCCACTTTAACATGTCATACTACCCTCAGGATGGGCCAGGAGGAAAGAAAAGGAGATTTCATCATTTTGGTTGTCCATATTTGTAGACATAAAGTAGTGCAAAATCGTTTTCAGCTTCTGCAAGGTTTTAATAAACTGAGGATCAGAAGCCAATGCTTTACAGCTTTGCGTTCCCAGGTGTCTGAAATCGTACAAAAGCTCGCCCAATGCTGACTGATTGATTGGTGATTATAATCATCCTTTCCTTGTTAATGTTTTAGGATCAGGTTTTTCATGTCAAGGTTGTGGGATAAGAATTTATAGCACCAGATAACAAGTTTATATAATCTATAAAATGAAGTGAAGGCAGCTAGCCCATGGTTTGCCTATGAGGAAAATGTACAGCAAAATTTTACATTCACAGCTCTGACCGGAGGTCTGAAAAGCCTTGGGATTTTCCTCCTGCAGTCATGGAGGCTGAAAACCACGTAAGCACCATATGGCAAATCCTCCTGGCAATGTTGGTGAATCTAGTTTCCTTTTTGTTACCTAGCAGACTGTAGTATTTTACTAATTGAAACACAACCTAACCAGGTGCAATTACAAAAGCCACCTGCAAATGAGATTTTATGACTTGCTAATAAGGGTTTTAGTTTTTTTAATCCTCAAATTTCTTTGAACTAAAGGAATAAAATCTTTAGAGGAAAGGGGCTATAAAGTAGTGCAATCCTCTATGTGCAGTATCAAATATCCTTAAATATATATTTACACATTTGCTGAGTTTTCTAAAATATGTACTTAGACAAATGATCATTGGCAATCCCTACGAACTCTCAGGAGGATGTATGTTTTACTGCTTTACAAACAAGTATGATAGCCCCAAAATATCAAGTAATGTTGCTGTTGCTAATTGGAGTTCAGCTGAAGAGCCCTCCCCCTTCCCACACTTTATAGTATGCCCATAATTTGCCCTCAAAAACCTGCTTGTGATTTTGCATGGTTTTCTGATGAGTACATGCTTTTGTGGGAAAGGAAGAAGTAAAGTTCAGAAAAACCCTTAATTAAGAGTAGCCACAACCTTCCTAGAAGTTAGAACTGTTAAAGTTGTAGGAAATTGAGGGAGGATGAGTGTGGTGTCATCCAAGGATGTCCTACCTACAGGAGTCTTGTTAAACAGTGAGTGAAGGGAAAGGATGACACTGGGGAGGAGGGTAGACACAAGACTTCAAATGTCACATCTCAAGAAGCCCTGCAGAAACAACCCTTTAAAATTGCCAGACTCCATCTCTCTCCCAACCCCTCCTTAGGCTACTTCACCTTTTCGCCCATAAAATGTACTGCCTTAGAATATACTGTGTGATATATTCGTTTATTATGTTCATTTGTCTCTCTTTGCTCCCCACCTGGATTATGAGCTCCTCAGGACAAGGAACTTGGTTGTATTCCAGGCACCTAGAACAGTTACTGGCACATAGCATATTTGTTGAATAAATGCATGTTTGATTAACTTATTAAGCTGCTATCCTAGGCTAGACTTCTGCTCCCTTACTGTGTAGTCCAGGCTGGCCTCCAACTCATGGAGATCCTCCTGCCTCAGCCTCCCAAGTGCTGGGATTACAGGTGTGTCCTACCACTTCTGGTTTGATACTTTTCATAGTGTTTTACTCTAAGAATGTATCAGCCCTCAAGGTGGATGTGCCTTCTGCGTATTTACCATTTTTAGATTGAGAAACTCAGACCTAGAATTTAGCAACCAACCCCCACCACCATGGTATTTGCCATTTGGGTCTCTGAACTGTAGTTTCTAGTGACCAACAGATGCATAAACCAAATGCAGTTTCATAATTTGGTCATCTAAGGTGTCACTGACATTTTCTATTGTTCTGGTAATTAATCATTGACATGCATTGACCAAACCTCTCAATAACCTTTTTAATAAATGTTTTTATTGAGTAAAGTAAGCAGTGTAGGAATGTGTTTTTGTTGTTTAAATTTTTTCAGTTTGAGTCTCATGGGGCTATGTAAGGAAAAGAGACCGCCTAATTGGTTTCCAGTGTGGACAATGTACAAGTCTATGGCATAAAGCTTTAAAATGCCTTAAGAACCCTCTCTGTTCCAGACATGGTGCCTCATGCCTGTAACCCCAGTTTCTTGGGAGGCTGAGCTAGGAGGAATCACGAGTTCAAGGCCAGCCTGGGCAATTTAGGCCCTGTGTGAAAATTTGGAAAAAAATAGAGCTGGGGATATAGATCAGTAGTAGGGCACTTGATTGGTATGTGTGCAGCCCTGGGCTTGATCCCCAGCACTCAAGGGAGGAAGACAAATCTCTCTGAGATGTTTATTGCTCTAGCTCTACACACTATTACATATCTTAACCCTTTCCCCAACCCTGCTTTCTTCAGATGTGTTGAAGATAAAATGGGATTTGCAGAAGTCTAAATAACTTGCTCTTCCCTCCATGAGGACTGAAAAAGGAGATAGTAAGAATCATGTGCCCAGAAACAGCAGAAAGGTTGCCAGGTATTGAATGTTAATCTGAACACCCCAGTGCTTTAGATCAGATAAGATGAAAATACAAAGCAAACAACAGATTTTTTTCCCCTATCAAAAACATCTTTATCTTAATGGGAAAGAGATTTTAGGACTACGATAATGTTACCTTGAAGCATTCTTTATTGTGAAACTTGAGTGGTGGGGAGCGGTGGACAGATTATAACTTCCACAGGTTTCAGGCAGCTTTTGAGTTTGCATTTGTGACATTATTTCATTATTCAGCAATAATTTTGTCCTCTCACTGCAAGGGAAGCCTAATGTGTATACAACTGTAACAACTTTGATTTTTGTTTTCGGCATTCCACACAGCAACTTATTCTGCAGGTAAAAATTACTATAAAACCTACACTTACATTAGTTTAAGTTGCCTGATGACATATGCAGATATGTTTTTAGTTTTTAAAAACATTTTTATTGGGGAAATGACGGTTACAGGGTTATAGGCATGGAAGTGTGTTTAAGTGTAGATAGTTCACTAAATTGTCACAAACTGAACACACTTGTGCCACCAGTACCCACTCACACTGTCTTCTATACCATACACCCCTAACGTAGCTGCTCTCCTAATCTGGGACAGCGTTCATTATGTCGTTTTTTCCCCTCTGTGGTATTATGGATTGAACCCAGGGCCCTACACATGGAGGCAAACAATCTACCACTGAACTATATCTCTGTCCCTTTTTAAAATTTTGAGAGAGGGTCCTGCTTAGTCGCCAGGCTGGCCACAAACTTTCCATCCTCATCCTCCTTAGTAGCTAGGATTCGCAGTGTGTGCCACTGTACCCAGTTTGTGTATCACCTTCATGCAGGGTCCTTGTCAGATTCATCCGGGTTGTTGGAGTAATTGTAGTTAGTTTGTTCTTGTTGCTAAGTGATACTCTGTGTGATTGTATCACAGTTCATTCTCTTGATGGGCATTTAGGTTGTTACCGGATTGCTCCAGGATATTAAAACATGGATTCTAGTGCATGTCTTATGAGCACTTGCCCTCATATCTTGCGGGTGTATACCCAGGAGTGGATTTGCATAATGTAGAGCATTTGAATATTTAGCTTTAATAGGAAGTGCCAGGCAGTTTTCCAAAACAGTAGCACCAGTTGACATTCCCACCAGCAGTTTATGAGAGTTCCACTGCTATATATCCTTGTCAGCAGTTGATATTGTCAGTTCTTTTAGTTTTTGCCATTCTGATGGGTAAATAAATAAAAAAATTAATTCAAAACCAAACCATGTAGGGTGCTTGCTTATAATCCCAGCACTCTGGGCGGCGGGAGGGCATAAGTTCAAGCCCAGCCTGGGCAGTTTAGCAAGATTTTATCTAAAAAATAAAGGGCTGGGAATGTAGCTCAGTGCAGAGGCCCTGGGTTCAATCCCCAGTATTGCTTTAAAAAACAAAACAAAACAGGGGGCCGGGGATTTAGCTCAGTGGTTAGAGTGCTTGCCTCACCGGCACAAGGCCCTGAGTTCAATCCCCGGTACCAAAAAAATAAAAAATAAAAACCCCAAAACAAAACAAAACAAAAAACCCTCCCCAGCTTTACCAATAATCTGTTTCTCTGCAGGACACCTACAACATCAACAGGAGCCCTGTAGGGGACCCTTAATGTCAGAGACAGAACCAGGACCTAGGGAATGTGGGTCTCGGGGCATATGGTTGTGCATAACTTCCAGTTTATTGGACTCCACACCTATTGTAGCACAACGCATCAAAGGGCTTTATTATGAAAGGTATGTTGAGAGTGCAGACAATAGGGCTCTATTGAAACAAACGGGGACGGTTGGGGTGGTGTGCAGAATAATGGTTAACCAAGTTTTCTTGCTAGTTGAGTAATAATAAAAGTTCCTTTTCTTTTTTATGTAACTTTTTTTGGAAATGTATGAACTTGACTGTTACTGCACAATAAACTAGTTTTTAAAATAATTGTAGGGCTGGGGATTAGCTCAGCGGGTTAGAGCACTTGCCTTGCAAGCATAAGGCCCTGAGTTCGATCCCCAGCTCCAAAAAATAAATAAATAAATAAATAAATAAATAAATAAATAAATAAATAAATAAATAAAATAAAATAAAATAATTGTAATAAGTTACAGTTCAATCAAGATTTCAGGACTAATACTTTCTAAAGGAAGTATTTTTGAGCTGTCTTCCCAGTTACATTATAATTGTACATGCTTGAGAACAAGTCTCCAACATTACACTTTTCCACATCTTCCACAGTCATTTGTAGAGCATGTATTTGTATGTATATGTGTTATTTGATCTTGGAGGCTTTTAAAAACTATTTTTCCCATACCAGAGTATTTCCAAAATTTCTATGAAAATTTATACCCAAAATAAGTCACCCAGAAACCCACAACTCAGAGCTAATGCTAACTCAGTGTCATCTTTGCAGTGATTTTCAGTTTATATTTCAGTGTCAGTCTGTAGTCAGTGCTTCATCATCTTGATGACTCCACAGTACTCCCTTCTTCATCATAAGTTATCGATCCAGCCCCAATCATTAGCTGTAGATCGGTGCCAGGACCTCGCTGCTAAAGCACTGCAGTGGGCATCACTGCAGGTAAAGCCTTGCCCAAGTCCATGGCGTTTACCGAAATCTGAATCCCCAGAAGGGAGCTGTAGGTCAAAGGGTAGATACATTTTAAAGCGTATTTGCTCCACATTGCAAAATGCTCTGGAGAAATACATGCCAAATTATGCTGTAATCTGTGTTGTATGAGAGTGTACCTTTCCCCAAACTCCTGCCAGCCAAGTAGATCTTTTAGAAAGACTTCTTTCTTATACCCATAGTAGATATATGTGTGTTTAGCATAGTAAAGCATATATATCTGTAAGGTAGAGAATACAGACATCGTCCAGAACACCAAAGATTTCAAATTTGTGGATATAGACAGTGATCACAGCTCTTTGACCCCTCAGACCTATTCTTCCTTCAGCCTTGATTTTATACTTGTACATGTTTGTGTTTGCCTGACCTTGAGTGTCTTTCTGATTTATCATTTTAGTGACTGAGTTCTGGTTGTAACAGCTGCCTCAGATCCTTGTGGATAAAGATAAAGCATATATAAGTGAGAGAAAATGTCGAAAAATAGTGCCAGACTGTGTTTCCAAACTGGGGCACAAAATAGAGGAGCCCCACAGAGGTCTGAAGGAACCTTCACAGCCTGCTAGAACTGTGTGAGGTTTGGAGTGAACAGGGGAATTGAGATGCCCTCTAGTTTGTTTCTTGAATTGTTTTTGTTTCTATGATGCTTTTGAGTTAAGTCCCTGAACAGTAGCAATTCCTCCACTGAAAGTCTCAGCGGCTAGCTGTATGTAGAACTCGGACTTCTCACTTACACTCTACCTTCTGGAGTGTTTACTTTTTGTGTGTAAAAGGGTTACTTTTTTATAATGTTTAACCAAAAGGAAGCAGAAGTAGATTTCATTTCGATTGAATATATGGGAACTAAGCTAAAATTTGTCATTTTCTACTTCTGTTGTATAAATTAACCTTTCAAAGATAAAGTTTTAATTTTTTTTTTTTAGTTTTCACATTATGGGAATATATTTTTAGTACATGGTAATCTGAGACTACAAATGCAACAAAAAATTAACAATCGAAAATGTCAAATTCTAGTTCTTAAAACCATTTTTGAAAGGTCTTAGTCCTGTCTCAAGTAGCTGGTCCCTTTCAAGGTACAGCTGAGTCCTGGAAAGGTTCAGAAGTGTTAATAACCTGTCATAAATATGGGAATCCTCTGAATATATACATTGTCTAGAGCAGACACACAGGGTGGGGGTCGGAACAGATAAGAAGCCAGATACCAGCCATCTAAATTTCTTCTTTGTTTTTTGTGGCACTGTGGGTCAAACCCAGGGCCTTGTGCGTAATAACCAAGCCACTCTACTACCGAGCTACACCCTCAGCCCTGCCAGCCACCCTGAGTGCGGAGCTGACCACGCGAGGCAGGAGGCTGAGAGGGGACAGGAGACACCCTGTCACCTTCATGTGCCCTCCAGTACAGTGACTGAGATGTAAGGCAATAAATAGACCAATCCATTTCTGGGCCACAAAAGCTCAAGTGACAGATCAGGAAGGTCGTAATGATAATACCTTATATTTAAGTGCTGTGATTTATATGTGTATGACTGACTTTAGGCCCAGGGAGTATGGCTTTGTGATAGAGTACTCCCTCACGTGTACCAGACCCTGGGTTTGAGTCTCAGCGCTAAAACAAAAGATAATTTTAATAGATCAAGCAGTCTATTTTCTGAGAGCCCGAGCTTCATCTTATACTTTGAGCAGCCTGAGATACAGGTCACCAGCCATGTCTGGCAGTACACTGTCTCTTTTCAATGTGTAATCACACTTTCAACATGGAAAAGTTTAAATTGTTCCCATTAAGAGTTTCAGTCTAACTCTTGGGCTCTTTGAGAAGAGTTTTCAACTAACCAATCAATCCATCCCTTGTGCTGGCCTAGTTTTTTTGTTTTTTGAGACTCTGTAGTTGATGCTGGCCATAAACTCATTATGTAGCCCAAGCTGGCCTTGAACTCAGAACAATCCTCCTGCCTCAGCCTTCTGAGTGCTGCGATTACAGGCATGCACCACTATGCCCAGCTAGCCTAGATTTTTGTTTGTACTTGATTATGTTGTATTCCTCCATTTGACCTTGGGCTTCAGTTTTCTGATCTGTAAATAGTGATGATAACAGTATCTATCTCATGTGTGTGTGGTGAGGATTAAACGTGCTAAGACAGGAAGGCCGCTAAGCGGTGTCTAGCATGTCGTGGGTGTTTGGTGAGTGTCGCTGTCTGTAGAAGCAGTTTGTGTTTACTGGACTCCACCACACAAACACTGATTTTCATGTTCTATTTCCTGCTAGCCTCGGTAACTACAGAGGTGGAGCTGGATAAATATTTGACAAAAGAATAACATTGAAATTACCGGCACACATTTTTCTCTCTCAGTGAGCTATATGCTTCCTCAGAGTTTTTTAAATCCCTAATTCTGCAAGTGCATAGTGCACACCAAAAATATCTGTGAGATGAATACCGGAGATCTGTTCTTACAACACAGTTGAAACTGAAATTGTCACCTGCGCTTCAACTAATGGGACTGAGGCAGCACCAGTACTGACAGCTACCCTGTTCCGAGCACCTGCTGCTGTTATGTATTTCCTGAACCCCCCACTGACAGGCTTCTGCAGCTACTTTCTCAAGCCCCACAGCCACGCCAGGCACTGTGGTCACTGCCAGGAACCACACCGCAGAACAAACCAACAGTGTCTGTGTGCTTTGGGGACTCAGTTAAATGACAGGACAGCAGCGCTGAAGTTTAGTGCCTCCAGCCTTTCCCTTCCTCAGTCTGGCCAGGGTCATTGATTCTGTTTCCCCGACGCTGTCCCCGACCCCGCGCCTGGTCCTGCCTTTTCTTTGAAGTTCGTTTTTTGTCGGTATTGGAAGAAGGAAGAAGAGGCTAATATATGTGCAGGTTAAGTTCAAGAAAAGTTTTTAAGACATTTGGTAAGACGTCTTTAGAAAGTTGGACATATGAGAGGAGTGAATGGAAGCCAAACATTTTTAGAAATTTTGATTCCTCTTACAAGAATTTGAGAAATGTAAAGAGTTGAACTTTTTTTAATTATTTGAGGTTTTTAAGCATTTCTCTAATTTTGGGGGGGCCGCTGGGGCTCGAACTCGAGGCCTTCTGCTTGCTAGGCAAGCGCTCTATCACCTGAGCTAAATCCTCACCTCCCATTTCTGTGATTTTAAGGGCTACAGTTTTAACAAAGAGCACAGTGACCTGTTTCTGTTCACACTAAAATTATTGTAGGTAATACTATAAGAGTGGTATTTAGAAGGAACTAGTTAGCTTTAAAAAAAGTGGCACTTGCTGTAATGGAGCCAGTGTACTTTGATCTGATAGCAGTTCCTGTTACCTGTTAAGTCCTTTAGGATTTCTAAACAAATGCAACCCAGTACATGAGTCTGTCTTTCCTGTAAATTCAATTGCTTGCTTTTTTATCCCAGACACACCTTTTAAAAACAGTAACTAGGCAGGCTAGAACACTTACCCAACGGCCTAGTGCACTCCTCCAGAGTGTATGTCCATTGCCAGCTCTTTCAAACCAAGAAAGGAATCAGTTACTGTTCCTGCCATACACAAATGTAAATGCCACTCATCTGTGGTTAAGTTTATCATTTATTTCTAAATGATATTTTAAATAGTGGCCTTTCTTGTTTGTTCGTACTGATCTGGATTGCTTTGGTGTTTTTCATACCCGCCTCCCTGGGTGACCATGCATTTTCCAAGGGCTGGAACTCTTCCCTCATTCATCTTTGTATTTCCTGGGTTCAGCATAGGACTAGGCCTAACATGAGCAAATAATAAAGGTTGTACAAGTGTATAATGTTGTTTCAGAGGCCCATATGTGAGAAAGACTTTATAGTTAGTGAAATGAAACTTAAGTACACATGTTCTCTAATACTTGCCATGAGTCAGTCAGTCATTCTCTCTGTCTGTGTCTGTCTCTAAGAGACTCACGCACACATTCTCTCTCTTTCTCTCATATGGTCATGAAAATACCAGAAAAGAGGGATGTTTTCAAATTCTGGTTGAAATATTACTTCGTGTGGTAGTCATCCTGGAACTGTGGTTTAGAATAGGAAGGATTGTGTTTCTAGTCTATCAAATAAAAGCATATACTTCTACAAACCAAGCAAGAAGTGTATACTGCTATTATCAGTTGGAATTTTAAGAAGTGGCTTTTATTTCAGTCTCCTAGATACTATTCTCTCTGAAGACCAGAGTACAAAAGTTGCTTGAATTTTGGGGCACGGTTCCAAAAATCCCTTTGTCTGATGGAGGCCAGTGTATGCCAAACATTGGTCCAATTTCTGATAACTTGCTATCTGCCAACACTAGAAATGCATACTTTTAACCAAAAGATTTCTTGGCACTGCCACAAAATGTACTATGGCATTATAGAATCTTCTAGACTTAAACCCAGTATAATCATCTGCACTTAAACTATGGAGGAAACATGGCTTTGAATGAGTCCATCCATAGACAAATCTGAAATTTTGTCCAGTTTTTAAAATAGAGTGAAATTGTAGCCAGGCCTGGTGGCAGATGACTGTAATCCCAGCACTCAGGAAGCTGAGGCAGGAGGGTTGCTGTGAGTTCAAGGTCAACCTGGATCACATAGCCAGACTGTCTAAAAGAGCCAAGGAAGGGTGGCTGGGGATTTGGCTCAGTGGTCAGAGTGTCTGCCTTGCAAGCACAAGGCCCTGAGTTTGATCCCCAGAACCCCCAAAAAAGAGAGAGCCAAGGAAAAAAGAGAAATTTTCTAGTTTTGAACTAGGTTCAGATCATGATTGTCTTCTTCAAGTTGCTTCTGTCGGGTTATCACAAAGATTGCCTGTTCGTGATTCTCCCTCCATATTATTTAAGAAGTAATGAAACATCTGGATTTTTATGCTAATGTAAGTGGCTAGGCTAACTTTAAGACAGTCTTGATAATTTTATCTAAAAGGTGCTACCAGTTGCAGAACATTTTGTTCCCACCAGTGTGGGCCTTTTTGTTTGACTTTATTGTGCTTTAGCCTCAGAGCCATTCTTGTTCCCTAAATGAGTAGGGACTAGGAAATGTAGAGTTTGTCACTGAAATCTCTTTCTTGAAGCAATGAAATAGACGGGCATGGAAATGTGATGGCCTCTGGTAATGTAGTACCTGTCTTTCTGGATGGTCACACCAGTTACTTGGTTGGTTCTTAGGGAGCTCACAGTCTAACTGGTGCTCCTGAAACTCTGAGAACATTCTTCTGTGAGCGGCCAGGCCCAAGACGTGTCACTGTGCCTCACTGACCACCGGCTTCTCGTGCTCAGGCCACCTTGCTTGGGACTGAGCCGTGTGAGCCTGTGGGGGTAAGCTTCCTTTCTAGCATGACTCTGCTCGATGAAGGGCCGTTTTGCAGAAATAATTCTATACAAACCAACACTTGGATTATAGTTGAAGAGGGAAAAGGAAGAATGAAGGTAAAACAATGTTTAAGTCATGGTGAATGCTCAGAAAATCCTCATGGAGGATTTTCTTTGTGGGCTGAAGATTTCCTACAAAATTCCCCTTTTAGAAGGACACAGTCAGGACTTCTGCCTGGAAAAATCATTTGCTGTACTCCTTCTCCACTCATAGGTGGAAAGACACATGCCAATGCAGCAGAGTTGTCTCAGAATGGATGGGTTATCATTTTCTATTCATGGGTCAAATAGATTTTCACCCTGGGAGGGGAGATTGCTACAGGAAGCTACGTGCCTGTTCCAGTACATTTGGCTCCTGAGGAAGGCTGCTTAACCACAACCAAGGAACTAGCAAACACAATTCTGTGACCATGTCATAGCCTTAAGCATGTAGAGTTCCTGAAGCTTTAGCAATCAAAGATTTTGCTTTATTTTTGTTGGTTTTGCTTCATTTTTTAAAAAGTTTTATGTAGTTAAAATTCACATATTACAAAATTTACTCATTTTAAGGAACCTTCATCACCACTTGCTGTCATTCGTCTTTCTCACTCCCAGTCCCAGGCAACCACGGATGGATTTGCCTTGTCTGGATATTTCATATAAATGGACTCATACAGTATGTGGTGGGGGAAGAGGGCACTGGGGATGAAACCCAGGGCTTCGCACGTGCTAGGCAAGCACTCTACTGCTGAGCTACATCCTCAGTGCAGTATGTGGTCTTTTGTGACTAGCTTCTTTACTGAGCATATTCATTCTTGTTGTAGTATGTATCAAAACTTTATTCCTTTTTGTGGCCAAACAATATTCCATTGTATGAATCTTCTACATTTTGGCTGTTTACCAGTTGGTAGACATTTGGATTGTGTCCAGTGAGGTTCTTTCCTCGCCTCTTCCTTCTCTTCCTTTCTCTTTCTCTATTAATAAGGACTTAACCCAGGGAGTACTGACCTATATCTCCAACCTTTTGCAGATTGCTCAGGCTTGCTTCAAACTTACGACCCTCCAGCCTCAGCCTCCCAAGCAGTTGGGATTACAAATATAAACCACCACACTCAGTTGGTATTCTTTTTAAGAGCTACATCATGCCAGGCATGATGGCACGTGATTGTAATCCCAGCACTGCAAAGCTAAGGCAGAAGAATTGCGAGTTCTAGGCCAGCCTGGGCTACATAGTGAGACCCTATCTAAAAAAGGGTGGGGGTACATTATTGCCCAGTCTCGACAAGGTGATTTAAATGACACCTTGGGAAAACACAGGGTTTAGAAATAAAATTTACAGGAAGTGACATTTCACATTTTGTAAGCCTGCTAAGTCTCAGTAGGTGGATGCCAGAGACTCACAGCTTTTGTGACTCTCAGATGGAGCTTTTACTTTGGGCTAATGAAGTGCAGGCCGGCAACCCCATTACCTCATGCTGGATTTTCGTGGCTAATTGGTCCACTGGGCCATTGTGTCTGTAGTCTTGTGTGCAGATGAGTCCTTGGAGCCGAAGGGACAGCAGATCCACCCTTGAGCATGCAGATCTCTATAATGCAGACTTCTGAAACTGCTGCTGCTGAGTGCGGTACTGTGAGCCACTGTTCCTGGTGCTGGGGATACGGTGGAGTTTAATTTACATGTAGTTTCTACAAGGGTACAGGGTCAACAGACAAGTAATATCATGTGAGGTGGTGATAAGTACTTTGGAGAAAGAGAAACCAAGAATAGAGCAAGAGAGGGAGGGAGGGCAAGGGGGTGGAGTTGCTGTGGCTCCCCATGAGAGAAGAAGGGTCAAGGAAGGTGTCTCTGAGCTAAGACCAGGTGAGCTGGATATCCAGAACCAGCGTCCTCAGGCAGGAGGAAGAGCAAATAGAAGTCCCTGCTGGGAATGGGTTTGGCCTGTTCAAAGAACAGCCTGGAGCCCCTTGTACCAGGCACAGAGCAGCTGGGGCGGAGTGGACAGCCCCGACCGCAGGACGTGTTCAGCTTTTGGTGCCTCTTACTTCTGCCGTGTTGTTAAAAGGACAAAACTGAAACATGAAAACTGGGATAAATTATAATAGGAAACCACCTTCCATTGTTTCTCTTCCCCGGCTTAGATATTTTCAAACATATATACTTTTTTAATGCTGACATGGAAACAGTTTATGGGACTTTTAAAAAGATACTGTCCTTGACCCATCAAATGGATGCAGTGGATGGTAATATCACGTGTTGGTGAAGATGGGGCTGATGGTGTTTCCAGGCAGTTGCGATGGGAGTGTAAACTGCAGTGGCCACCTTCTTCCAGTTTGACAGTACTGTATCTAACAAGATTGAAATATCTGTCACATACTCTGTCCCAGCATTTCCGTTTCTGGGTGAATTCTTACCCGTGTGCACAAGGAAACATGTACAGTTCCTTCCTCCATAGCTGGGAGTAGCAAAAGTAAACCATGCCACTCAGCAGAGGAATAGATGGGTAAAATGCAATGTATTTATATGATGGGTGTGTATACCCAATATACAATGTATTTATATGTGTTTATATATCTGTACAAAAACGAAAATATTTCTTTCAGGAAGTTGTCTCATGGTTTATAGGAGCTGGCAAGTGTGAGATTGGTAGGGCAGGTGGGAAGGTGATGCTACAGTTAAGTTTCTTCCTCAAGGAACCCTGTTTTGTTCTTAATGCCTTTCAGTTGATTTGATCACACCCATCCTGATTATTAGGGATAATTTTTTCTTTTACTACAGTCGACTGTACCTCCACTCCAATACCTCCACTCCAATACCTGATTTTGTGTTAAATTGCCTAACTGGATACTGCAGGTCCCATGAGGATACCATGTATATCCAGGTTGGCAGGTCTTGGAAGCATAATGCTGAATAAGAAGAAAGTGAGATGAAAGTGAAACGCATTACAGGGTACCATTCAGGTGTTTTTCCAATGAACAAAGCAAAATTATGTATTAACCATAACTAAATATGTCTGTATAAAAGTACAAAAAGGTGGGTTAGAAAGTTAGCAGCAGTCTTAATCAGCAGCTCCCCCTGGGGTTGGGGGTGGAATCTGAGCCTTGGATTAGAGTGTCCGTAACAGGTCAGCACCTTCAGCAAAGGGAACCAGTGTAACAGTGTAAACTGTTAGTAGGTCCAGTGGGGACTGCAGGTGGCTGTGAACCTTCCACCTCTTTTTAATGGGAAAGAAAAGGGAAGGAGGAGGGTCACAAATACTTGTTTGCACAGGTAAGATGGGTCCTATTATGATGCTATTAGAGGGTTAATTATATTCACCAAAAATGGGGTGTGGGATTATAAGAAAACACCAAAGAAGAAAATAAAAACACTGTAGAGTCTCATAACATCTCACTAAAATGGTGCTTGAACATCATAAAAAAAATTTTCATCTCACTGTATTTCACAGTCCATTGGAAGGAACTATTGAGACCTGAAAGCAAGTGGGACGGTTACTAGGGAAATTGCTTGGGCTAACCTCTGCCTCTTGGTCCCCAGAAAATCTTCAGCAAGGTTTCAAAATAGAGCATCTCAGCCGGACGTGGCGGCCCCGCACTTGGGAGGCCAAGGCAGGAGGATCACCGTGCGTTCAAGGCCAGCCTGAACTACACAGACCCCCCATCTCAAAAAAAAAGCGTCTCAGAGTTTCAGTATCTTGTCTGTAAAATGGGGATAATAACCTCAGTGTTTGAATCAAAGGAGAAGATTTTTATGGCACCTTTCTCTAGGTCATTGGTGGCAAACTCATGGTGTGCATGTTATTTGTTTGTCTCCTAAGACAAAAGATGTTAATGTATGAGTTGTTTTTTTCTAAACTAAAACCTGAGTATTCAGGTTTAATTGTAGTGTTGGCATTTTGTGATAAGTAAGTGGGTTTGGGGTTGCAGTTTGGACACTTGTCTCTAAAAGGTTTGCCATCACTGCTCTAGATGTTTGGTACATGATTTCCCTCATCCTGGTGATAATTTGAGATGAGAAAGCGGCACCATTTATTTTCATTTTATAAAGAGGAAGTAGACATACCTAGAGATATCTGTGTAAACAGGAATGTTTGTGTTTGAAGATGGACTAATACTCTGGAGGCTTTCTCTTGTAGTATTGATTACAGTTGGTTCAGTGTGTGCTAAGTGTTAAGAGCTTCGAAGAACACATGGTAAGTGCCCCATAGGGCCGGGAGCGTAGCTCAGCGGGTGCTCAAGGCCCTGGATTCCATCTCCAGCACACCCAAAAAACAAATCAGTTAAATAGATAAGTGCTCCATAATGTTAGATTTTCACCTTTTCTCCTCATACCCTTTATGAGGTAGAAATTATTACCATTCTCATTTTATAGAGGAAAAGACTAAAGTTTAGAAAGATGGTGATCTCATTTGTTTTCCCAAAAAACAAGTGCATCCACTGCTATTGTAACATTTTACAGACTTTGGAATACAAAGGCTGTATTGCTTTTTTGTTCCTAAGTTTAAAAATAACATGTACTTTAGCTAAAATAACTAGATTAATGGCCAAGAGCCAGTATAGAAATGAGTTTTCCACTGTTTAAGGAGGCTAACATTTCTAGGGGAAAACTTTCTGTAGCTAAACCTAAATAATAAAGAATGGAATTATACATGTTGAACTTTTCAAGCCTAGAATTCTTTTTCTCTGAAGCTGGCTTTGGTTTTAAACTTTGCTTTACAGTAGAATCATTTAGATAATGATTTGTGTTTGGTGTTCATTGTTCTTGGTGTTTGTAAATGTTAGAATTAACGTATGAACATTTGAAGAATTATATTAAGAAGTTGCTGGTCATGGTAGTCCATAGCTGTAATCCCAACACTCAGGAGGCTGAAGCAGGAGGATCTCCATGAGTTCGAGGCCAGCCTGAGCTACATAGTGAGTTCAAGGCCAGCCTGAACTGCATAGTGAGACCATGTCTTTAAAAAAAAGAAAATCATATTAAGAATCAAATTTCTTTCCCCTGAGTTGGATAAGGAGTGTCTTTAAAAAAGTAACAGCTGCTCTGGACTTCCTTGTGTGACTGCTTGTATGCTACTACAGGGCAGAGAGAGAGCTCAGAATTGGTTTCCTTTTATTTTTATCATCTAGACACAACTTCATAAGAATATTACAATAATTTTAAACAAGGTATCATTAAGATCTATCTTTTAATTAGAAAGTGACAATTTGCTAATGAAATTATTGGGTTTGAAAAATTGTTGAGCTCTCCTCGATTGCCAATGGGAAGGTAAAATGATACATCCATTATGGATACAAGTCTGGCAGGTTCTTATAAAGTTAAGCATATACCTGCTCCGTGACACAGCAGTTGAACTCTTCAGTATTTATCCTAGAGATACGAAAGCTTGTGTTCATAGAAAAACTTGCACGTGATTGTTGATAGCACCTTAATTTGGAGTAGCCAAAAACTCGACCCAACCTAAATGTTCTTCATTGTGCAACTGATAAGCGCACTGTGGCACGTTCGTATTTTTATTTTTTTGACACATTCATACTATGGAATACTGCTGATTAAAAAATAAAAGAAATAAACTATTAAAGCACCCAACAGCTAGGATCCATCTTTAAGGGCATGGTGCTGAATGAAAAAGTTACTCTTTGCAGGTCACACTCCAGCCAGGGGTGGTGATGCTCACCAGTAATCCTGCTACTGTGGGAGGCGGAGGAGGAGGGTTGCAAGTTCAAGCCCAACCTGAACAACTTATCGAGACCCTGTCTCCAGATAAAATAAAAAGGCCTAGGGATTTAGGTCAGTGCAAAGAGCCTGGGTTCAATCTCCAGTACTGCCAAAACAAAAAAAGCTGGACACTGCATAATCGCATTTATTTAACATTCCACAACAGAATCGGAGATGGATGTTACCAGTTCCTGGAGGTGAGAAGGCGGTGACTAGAAAGGGGGTATACAAGGGAGATTTTTGTGTTGATAGAGTAAGTCCTTTATTATAATCGAGGTGACGGCTGTACAGATCCACACAGGCGATAAAATTTCATAGAAACAGTGAATCTCCCACCCAAATGAGTGATACAGGAACTAGTAAAATTCAAGTAAGATCTGTGGTTTAGTTAATAGTATTGTACGCATGTCTGTTTCCTGGTTTGAAAATGTACTGCAGTTGTAGAAGTGATTATTGGGGATGCTGAGGGATGCTTGTCTGGGAACTGTCTGTAGGATTTATACAACTACTTAAGAGTCATAAACTATTTTAAAATAAAAACAAAAGAACTGAGAAGACAGAAATAGGAGCTGTGGCTACAGGTATCCGTCGGTTAGGTGCTGACTGGGACTTTGCCATCTTCCAGGGGGTGGGAGGTAGGGTCAGCTGGGTTTGGTAGTTCACGGGCTCAGGACACCCATCTGCTGTGGTAATACAGGATATGTAGACTTCCAGTTAGGCAGCCCAGTTCACCTCATGTGTTTTTCTTCTCTTCCTTTTGAGAACACACCAAAATGTGGCAAAGGAATTTAAAAAAGAGACCTACAAATCTATAGTACAGAGACCTGAGAAGGAAACAGTTGACAAACGGCCTAAAAAAATGTTGGGTACTAGAAAGTGGACAGAAGAGCAGTACAGATCCACATATGTGATAAAATTTCACATGTGTATTACAAGAACTTGAAGAACCTACAGAGCTGTGCTGGGGAGAGCTGAGACACACACAAAGGGCCACTGGACAGGCTGGAGTAGGAGTCTGGTGTGCGAGGTGGTTGGTCCCCTGATTGCCTGTCCCACTTGAGCCCCTACCAGCAGCAAGCAGCTTCCTGTGCCTGGCAGCCTAGAGACTTAGAGATCGCCGGGAGTTGAGGAAAGCCTCTAACTTGAAAGATGGATAGTAAACAATGGGGAAGAGTGGTCAGACGACATGGCGATCTGGAATAGGATAAAATACTACCAGTCTACATTCAGATATGAGAACATACTGCGTTCATAAACCAAGAATATGAGGACTTTTTTGTTTTTCTGGTCCTAAGAATCAAATGCAGGGCCTTGTGCAAGCTAGGCAAGCACTCTACTACTGAGCTACACCCGAGCCCTTCTTACTTTGAGACAGGTTCTCACTAAGTTGCCCAGACTGGACTTGAACCTGGCAATCCTTCTGCCTCAGCTTCTTGAGTGATTACCATGCTGGCTAGGAGGATACTTTAAAAAAGGAGCAGTCAAGAAACTTTAAAACAAACAAACAAAAAGAAACTTTAAAACACTCATAGAAATTAAAAATATATCAAAAGCTTAACAAAATAGGGTTGGAATGTGTACATTCCACAGAACACAAACAGAGAAAGTAAATCAGAGAAAAGATAAAATAGTTAAGAGAATAAATCTGATGTGTAAAATCATCAGAGTTCCAGAAAGAATGAAGAAATAAGAAAACAACATTTTCCAGACCTGAAGGGCCTGATTTTCCACATGGCTAGGGCCCCACCAAGTGTTCAGTAAAATAAATGGAAGAAATACCCACACTTACGCAGACCAGTGTTCAAGTACAGTTTACAAAGCAAGAATGAAGAGATGGCTTCTGGAGAATAAGTTTTTAAAGCGGAAAGCCACATATAAATAAAAAGACATCTGACTTCTCAGCAGCAAAATTGGATGTTAAAAATAGTGGAGAAATATCTTAAAAAGTCACAATATTTCAGTCTCTTATACTCTACCCAGCAAAATATCCAATGTCAAGGTAAAGTTAATTTCAAACACAGGGACACAGATTTATCTTTCACACATCATTTCTTAGATTATTTTTGGAGAATGGTCTGCGGCAGAAAGGAAGAAAGAGGAAGATGTGGATCCAGCTAATGAGAGCTGTTAACAGTCAACCAGAGAGGGACACGCAAGGATGACAGTGTGGCAGATCGAGGGACAGTCAGGCCAGACTGAGCAAGAGGACAGGGAGTCCTTGGAGGAGGTTCTGGGGCAAAAACATGGACTAGATTAGCTATATATTCAAGAAATAATATTAATAAGCCTCTGTTGACCTGACAGAACACATGGAAGAATTTTAGGTAGACACGTAGAAAACTAAACAGAGAAGGGGGATGAAACAATTATTTATCCTGGGAGAAACCAAGAGGCCTTACCAAAACTGAAAAGTTACGTTTTGTATTTTGTACATTCCTTACCCTGTACTGACCAATATTTAGAAAGTCATAATAAATATTGTTTTACCAGAAAAATGCCAGTTATTTACTATCTATGGGAAGGGTTGAGGGAGAGCAAGTGAGGTGCAGTAGAATGCTAGGTCCTCAGGTACTGTAGCAGAAGGCCAGTAGTTCCTGTCCCAGATTTGAGGAATCGGGAATATTTAACAGCATAAACAGAATGACAGCTTAGTTCTAAGCATTCTTGGGAATGAGAACAGGGCTGGGAAAGGCTGATACACGGGTCATTTTCCACTATCAACTTTTATCATTGTTTGATGAATAAGTCATCATGTGCTCTGTCAATCCTAATGGAGAAGCTTTTTGTTCTGGAGAGTACATGTATAAATTATCTGCCCCTTTGGATGTTGGGTACTTTTCCATTCTTATCTCCTGATCATTACAGGTAGTACAATTTGGGGAGCAGAGGCAGTGAGACTTGAGTTCGCAATGATTAAGACTGTTTACAGTGATTAAGGCTACATAGCTTCTTGTTCATGGACGGGACGGATACTCACAGTCAGTGTGTTCTCAGTCATGAAGTCAGCACCATTGGAGTGGTTCTTTCTCTGTACTTCAGACCCAGGCAGAGTGAAAACAAATCTCTCAAAAGTTTCTATTCGCCTGGTAGCCAAAACATTGCCCTTAATTGTAAGTTAAGCTGAGATAGCTAGGTCACACACACCTGTTTCTAAACATGAGAGTGATGTTCTTTAACAGTCTGCTTCCACCCAAGAGTGTGCCTTAGCCTGTGGGACCACAGTCCCACAGGGCATGGTAGGGATGTGCATGTGTGCTGCTGGCTCCATTTATAGTAGGTTCTGGGCAGCCTTGGGGCAACAGAGAACTGTCAGGGTTCTCTGTCAGGTGAAGAAACAGGTGCCCCTCATGATTTAAGTAGCATTCATGACTTTGTGGGACTACACTGTTAGCATGCGTACATATCCCAGGCCATACAGTGGCAAAATCTGATGATCACTTGGTCTACTATGTATTAATTTGTTTATTTTCTGTATTTGTTTGTCAGAATGTTATGGAACAGTTCAATCCTGGGCTACGAAATTTAATAAACCTAGGAAAAAATTATGAAAAAGCTGTTAATGGTAAGTCTCTTGTTTTTCTGAATTGATCATTGTAAAGCACACATAAAAGTCACTCAGTAAATACTTATTTTAAATGCTTAACATGGAATTTTTTAAATGTCTTTAAATGATAGACATTATCTATAATCTACAAATGTTTGCAATGATAGTACATAATGATATTAGTGTATTTGAAATGAGTGAACTGGTAGTGATGTTACTATAAGTGATGTATTTTAACTATCAAATTATGCTTTTTGACATGGCTCAGTCTTTTATTTCATTGCCAAAAACATATTCTACTCTTTTTTTTTTTTTTTTTTTTTTTTTTTGGGTCCCAGGGATTGAACTCAGGGCCTTGGGCTTGCAAGGCAAACACTCTAACCACTGAGTTAAATCCCCAGCCCCATTTTCTACTTTTAAACCAAATTCTTTGTGAACTAATAACACATGTAAATGTGTACTTACAACATTTGTATGTTAGTGTTCTGTACACAGGTATTATCCTTTTATTTATGTACAAGAATTTCTTGCTTTTAGACATATCACTTTAGAAAGTAACATGGGAAATTGTTATTTTTATCCTGAATGAAAAAACATCTAAATTAGAGATTGGGTTTAGATTGTCATTTCAAAATGTGGTAAGTGCTTCCTGTAAAACGAATTTGAGCATTGGTGTGTGGTTGTCTTTGTGAGCCAGAGCTGTTCACTGGGTCCAAGAGGTTTTCTATGAGGAAGATAATATGCATCCACACTGTTTCTTTACCAAAAGGTGACTGCTGTTGTAATGCATCAGTTATCACCTTAAAATGCTAACAGTCACCCACTTCTAACATGTTTGTCAAGGTGATTCTCCCCGTGTAGCACGAGATACTTAGGCTCTGGGTTCACCCTCCACTTTGATTCACCAAGGCCACCACATAACATAAGTAGAGCACTTAGTTTCCATCCACTTTAGATCTGAAGAAGGCTTCAGACCACGTTTCATGTCTTTTTCTTGTCTTTCCCTCTCCTCACATACCCACCTTTGCTTGCTCCCTTTGATAGTTTGAAAAAACCGTTGGCCTTCCATCCCTCGGTGTGGGTGTGGCCCAGGAAAGGGTAGCGTGCTGGTTAGGCTCTGGGTGACACGGAGGCCTGTCCCTGTCATGGTCACTGGAAAAGTAGACTGCTGATTTACTTCCTTCTGCATCACTGTACTTTTTTGCCTGAAGCTTTGGATGTCAGGAAAAGCAGCAGGCCTGGGACTTGCCTTCCTCCTTCCAGCAAGGTCAGCGCCTTCTGCAGGCACCTTCTGTACTCCAGAGAGCAAGGGCCTGGCACTGCCGACTCTCCCCTGGTGACTGCTTCATCACAAGGCCACAAAGTCATTGCCACAGATGGACCTGTGGAGGAAACCCCCATGGCCCTCAGTGGGCTTTTTGTCTGCTTGCTTGTTTTGTCCGTGTTGCTTTCTTTGTAGCATGAGTCGCTTCTCTGAGGTGGAGTCACAGGATGAGTCAGTGAACTGCCTGCAGCTTAGCCTCCTGCTAACAAGGCTTCTCCCCAAAGGGCTCTTATCACTTTAACACCTTCTAGAGATCATTCCGCACTTTCATAAGTATTGCCAGAATTTCTACCCACCATCTGGTTGTGGTTTTGCTGGAGCCGCTAAAAAACCAAGATACATTTATGAAGTCCTTGGTAAGAATTGGAGTGTAGTTCAGGATGCCAGCCAGATGTGCAGTCAACAGTTAGTTACGTTAGAAGGCAGGGTAGCATGTGAATGGCTAAAAGTGTAGTTTAGACCAGTGCACAGGAGTCTGGGCAGTAGGGTCATTGTGGACTGGAGCAGGCAGGAGACCTTGCAGGAGCTGAGCTAGCCAATGGATGTTGGGTTTCAACCGGCAGAAACTGCTTCTGGTGGAAAAGACAGCATTTCAGCCAAGCCCTGGGACCTGCAGTGGCCTGGTGAGATGCCGAAAGGGAGCAGGTGGGATTGGGCTGGCTGACAGGAGCATCCGAATGCCACTTCTATCATCTATTGCTGCACAACAAACTGCCCTCAAACTTCATGGCTTAAGATCATAGTTTATTATCTCTCTTGTGAAGGGCAGTTCTCTGACTGCTGGGACTCACTTCTGCTGTTTCAGTCAGCCCAGTCCCAGGGATGGGGGTGAGGCTCACTCTCTCCTCTTTAAGGAGGCCACACTGTGTCCTCACACTGTGGCAGCAGTGACCCAGGAGTACAGACCCTAATGCCTGGCACTTACCAAGTCCCTGTGGGAGTTGTGCTTGCTGATACCACATTGGTCAAAGCAGGTCACATGGCCAGACCACCCAAGATTGTAAACAGGAAACACGCAGACTGACAATTCCGGGAGGGATGATTCATTGAAGATCATTACATGTAAAGATCTACTGTGAGCTCCAGGGAGCAGGAGCTTATACAATGGGCAGTGGAGGCCACTGAAGTCTTTTGAGCGGAACACTAAGCCAATGAAACTGTATTTTAAGCTAAAATGAGCTGGTAGAGGTGTGTGTGTAGATTAATCTAGGTTAATACCACTGAAGTAGAATTAGTATGCCTCTATTCTATACAATAATAAGTAGTGGAAACTATCATAACATGTTCACAAAGGCAGGCAAAATTATGAAAATACTAATTCTGTGTTCTGGATAAATTATATAATTTTTAAGTTAATTCAGGTTTATCAGAAAAGCCAAGACATTTTACAAGACTGAGAAGGTTACATGGCTTTAATGTAAGTCAGCAGTTAGTTAATACTTTCAATTCAGTATGTGGTTGCAAACCAGAATTTTTGTTTAAATATCGTGTGATCCTGTATGCCATTCTCCCGCTAACTTGCTTTTCAATTTATCAGTACTTTGTAATTTAACGTCTTCATTCCAAGATACATATACTAACATGACAGCTTACTGGCTACACCCCTTGTTTTGCAGTAGAGTCACTTTTTCTTCAGGTCCTGCTGAGACCAGAGTCAAAAGCACTATAATTTAGAACTGAGGTAGCGCAGGAGTTGTGTCTATTGCTGCTGACCCGCCCCTGACCTTGGGACATCCAAAAACGTCTCCACTCCACCCCTGCAGCAGGGGCTGATAACTACCTCGTCCCAATGTGATCAGGCAGATTAAGTAATGACCTGAAAAGTCTACATGATGCTAATTGTTATTGTTCTTTTTATAATTACACTTGAAGAGTATCCATAGTTTTATAAAATAATAATACAGCAGAGCATTACATTTACTAAGCTTATATTCAGGTATAGTAGAAGCCATAACTTAGTTTTTAAGACTCTACAATAAATGCTGAAATAGATAAATTTGTCCTAAGAGTGCTATTATTTTGGCCTATAATTCCTTCCACTGGACCTGTACATCAATTCTGTGTCCTTTTCATACCTTTCTTTTATGCTTCCTTTTATAAAATCTACCTTTTAAAAATATATTCATTATAAATTGAGGAAAATACTGTACTAGAGCAGCCTATAAGTGTCCTGCCAGTAAAAGAGCTAAGACAAGAGACTGAGTGATGTTTGGTGGGGAGAATCTGTGTTGTTTCCTCCTCTCCTTGTCTAAGTGATGATTTTGTGTGTCACTTTTTTTGTCTAGCTATGATTGTGGCAGGAAAAGCCTACTACGATGGAGTAGCCAAGATTGGGGAGATGGCCTCTGGGTCCCCTGTGTCAACTGAGCTGGGTGAGTAAACTATCCATTATATAAACCTACCTCGTCAACCTGGACACCCCGATGAGAGTGCTCGAGGTGGCCCAAGTTGAACATCGAAAGCAGAGCTAGCCGGGCACTCCATCATTTGCATCCACCCTGGGCTGTAGAACTGGAGGCTCGAACGGACGGCAGGCCAAGCCTAGGACCTGAGGGCCGAGTGGAGGGGCCTCCCAGCTCTTCTAGGAACTTGGGCTCCTGCCTCTGGCCCTTGAGCTCTGGCCTGTGGCCTCTGATCCCCTAATTACCAAGCCCGAGGAGCTCTGACCTACATTCTGAACCAGAGGAGGTGGGTGAGCCATGCCTGCGACCAGGCAAGCGTTTCCTGTGACTCACCTCACAGAAAACCCAACTCCTTACATCGCACTCTTGGCTCTCACTGCTTCCACAGTCGCTCTCGGTTGTGATTTTTCCGGTTTTGCTGGTATGAATCGCTCTCCTGTGCAGGCAGAGGGCAGCCACACCCTGGGCAGCAGGCGCGGCGGAGGGAGGCTGGGTTTCTATTTACAGAGGCACTTCACTGTTACTGTCTCCTGTGGGGGAAGGTCCGGTTTTTAAATGGCCCCACACATGACCCTCATTTTAAAAACTCGTTGAATATGTTTTATTGTACATATTAAAAATATTTGTGATAATTTGAAAGATTCAGAAAACCAATGGAAAAGAACAGCGAAGAGTGAGCGTGTGCGCGCGCCTATGTGTGTTTTCTGAAGCAAGCTTGTCTCCAGTTAAAAAGTGGGAAAGTCAAGTTGAGGAAAAGCAGAGCAGCACCACAAAGTTGGGTTATAATGCACCTCTTTCGGTGTCACGTGGTCTCCAGGGTTCTCAGGGCTGCTTGACCGTCAAAGTCCAGGACGGAATCAGAGGCTGAGTGACATGGCAGGGTAGGGAACCAGGCGTTGGACGTGAAGGTGGTCAGGCACTCATCATCACTCTCCAGCAGCTTTGTACTTGAGAGTTCAGAGTGCTGTAGTCAGAAGGTAGACTGCAGTCCTGAAATCATGATATATGATGAATAAGTCCGTACTCCTGCATTCAGCAGAATCAAGTACGTGCAGAAGTGTTTTGAAATCGTGACTCGGGCGCTGTGGAGGCCGTAACTTCTGTGTTCTGGCGAGAACCGAGCTGTGGAAAATCTCTTCTAATATGATCACTTTAATAACCTGCAAATAGCCGTATGTAGACACAGACAGATAGCAGAACTTGGGATGTTTTGGAGAACAGTTGAGAGGATTATAGGGTTCCAAAAATAGAACTAAATTAACAAGAAGCATCCTATTTGTGTCAGGCATCAGAAAAAAATAATATGACCCTTCCATGAAAACATATGGTGCTCTGACTCAGCGTCATTCAGTTTGCCTTTTTAATGTTTTATGGGTCTTGCCACTGTTTAAATAAGACTTCTGTTCCACACCTTACTTTATTCAGCTGTGAGTTCATAACTTTGAATCAGCTATTTCCACAGCAACAATGTTGTTATAAACACAGACTTGACATTTCAATTTCAGTAAGGAAGATATGTTGAGATGGGGAAGTTTCTTTCATATAGACATGTATTCAGAGTGGATAGAAATAACTTTTGTGTCCAAAATCCCATTTTGCTTATGTTTACTATCTCATAGTTATTAGTTTTCTTTTATAGCAATTCCATGATAAAATGCTACCTCAGTAAGAGTTGTTTGTGGCGGCCTAATGTTAACCTCTATGGACTCACATAGTTTTTATTTTCTTGATATTAAAGTTGAGACTAAAATACCATCCTAAAAAATAATAATAATAAAATAAAATAAAATAAAATACCATCCTATGTCTGTTTAAATTCCCTGTATGCAAGAGTAGTGAACAATTAATTTTTTAAAAAGCCAGGTGTGGTAGCTCATGCCTGTAATCCCAGCACTGTAGGAGGCTGACACAGGAGGATCCCAAGTTTGAGCCCAGCCTGGGCAATGTTAGTAAGACCCTGACTCAAAACAAAAAATAAGAAAAAGAGCTGGAATATATTATACTTCAGTGTGATGATCCTGGGTTCAATTCCCAGTATTGAATGAAAACAAAAAAACCAAAGTCTCCCAATTAATGGTGATTTAAGCTCTAAACATGCTTATTATTCCCTAAGGCCAGGAGTAACAAGTTCTCAGTTAATCCTTACTAAGAACTGAGGTTTCTTATCTCTTTCTTCTCATCTTCATGCCCTTTTTCTTGTGGTACCAAGATGGCTGTCAGTCCAGCCATCATGTCCCTTTTCCCCTCATCTCCAGAGACACAAAGGAGAATTTCGTCTTGGGTGTGCCCTTTCACAAAGGAGGAACCCTTTGTCCAGAAGCCCCAGCACACAGCCCCTCACATCCTACAGCCCACTTTAAACCACCCGCTCCCATGTGCAGCTGCCAGGAAGCCTTCCCTGGAATGATTAGCCAGGGATTACAGAGAAAGGGATATGGTTCTGAGAAAGTGGCCTGATGATGGTCCCTGCATCAGGCATCTTTGGCATTAAGGTCTGGTTTCAGCAGGTTTTGATAAAGGAGAAGACATTGTACAAATGTGGTCACTCCAGCTGTTCAATGGGAGTTCCTGTTGCTTCTGTTTTGCCTGTGAGTCCGACTGGAATGGCCTTTTCTTTCGTATGGGCTGGTGTGTGGTCTGACCGATGTGGGCATGCATCACGCTATGTCTCTCTTGTTTCTCCTGTGCCCTTTGACTTCTTTTCCAGAAGAGCACAGCCTTCCTTCCCAGTCTGTTCCTATTTGGAAGTGGGGATCCAAGCACAGAGGGAAAAGTAGGGCACTGGAATAGTTTTGGAGTTTTTTACCCATTTGTGTCTTTTCCAAGCCTTGGAGCATCTTGTGATCTCAAACTCATGCACTTCTCCTGTCTGCCTCTCTCCTTCCATTTCTCCACAATTTTCCCCTCTGCCGGTGTCTGCAGGGCCTGGTCAGCAGCTGCTTTCCCTTGTGCTCCCCGCAGCCTTGTGATTGAAAACTAGGGGAACAGAGAAAATGAAAACCATTGCTCACACAGTTACTGCTCTACTAAAACCACTTATTGCTGCTATGTATCCTTCCAATCTTTTCTTCCAGTGAGTATGTTCCTATGCAGTGTGCCTGCAGTTGTCTGAATGACTCTTTCCTGGGAGTGATCTAAGACTGTCTTGTGCTCACACAGTAAGAGTAGTAACAGCACACACTGAGTGCTTGCTCTGTGTGGGGCCTGAGCTAGCACTGTGCTTGTGTGGTGTCAGCCTTCAGTTCTGATGAGAGCCCTGTGGATTGGGTGTAGGTAGCTGGGCTGTCTGTCCTGTAGGCAAGGCCCAGTGAGGAGGTGCCTCACCTCAGACCACTCAGCTAGTTGGTGGTCTGTCTTCACTTCACACTCTGCTGCACTTCACTAAGGCAAGGAGAAGAGGAAGGAGCCAGCCAAGAAGGGGGTCACTGAAGAGGAGAACCATGGGCCTCCTCATGATGGGGTTTTTTTCAAGGAGATGAAGGAAGAGTTAGTAGTTGCAGAGTGGAGCCAGCCAGTGTAGTAATTAGCAGTGACCAGTCCTTTTGGAAGCAGTAGTTTCACTAGGGTCCTGACCTTAAATGCCAGGTGTCAAGACGTTATGGATAATGGAAACTCCAGAGAAGTAACACATACACAGAAGTACGCTTACATGTGCACATGTATGTGCACACAGATAACACGTACGTGCTATTCTTCCGTGCTACTCTTAGAAGCATTGCT
Organism: Hystrix cristata; assembly: GCA_004026905.1. Lineage (NCBI taxonomy): Eukaryota > Metazoa > Chordata > Mammalia > Rodentia > Hystricidae > Hystrix > Hystrix cristata. The sequence goes on from PVJO010001558.1 coordinate 46,047, forward strand.
TAGCAGCTGAGTGTAGTGGCACACATCTGTAATCCCAGCACTCTGGGAGGCTGAGGCAGAAGGATCACAAGTTGGAGCCCAGCCTGGGCAACTTAGTCTTAAAACTAAAAATTAAAAAAGGGCTAGGGATGTAGCTCAGTGCCGAGGCTTTGAATTCATTCACTAGGACTGCTTTATTTTTTTTTCCTAGTACTGCTTTAAATAATGATTTTTTAAAAGCAGTGTGCCCATCCACCACAAAAAAAAAGGTAGTATTGCTTAGCTTTTGTGTTTTAGCACTTCCATATAGAAACTCAGGTGTCAAGTGGCCACTGTGTGCCAGCTACTGTATTTTTGTCCATCAGCACTTTTCATCCTCAGCTGCTGGGTGAATTTTTCCCAGCTGGTCTGCAGGGTCCACTGGCTGATAGGTGCTAAGGGCAACTTGGTGATCACCTCCTTCTGCACGGGGTAAGAGAACCTTGCTGGGTGACCGCACTGGACCACTCATCCCTACCAGTGTACTTTGCAGCCAAGCAAAATCTGAGCAGGAGTTGCAGTTCCCCCTGGGGTGCGCAGGACCTCTTGCTGCCTGGGTTGCAGAGTGCACTCCATTCTTGTGGGGCCCAGGAAGGATCTGGGGCAGCGAGGCCAGGCCACACTTTACTTTCCCCCAAAACTGCCTATAGCAGGCTGCCTGTAGCAAGCTGCTTGTCACCTGAGAGGTGTTCCATACGGTCCCATTGTTCCATCACTGCTGTCAAACTTGTGGTGCAACTCTGAGTGTTTTAGTTACTTTTCTCTCGTTGTTGGGACAGAATATTCGACACCCAAAGTTAGGGGAAGAAAGGTTTATTAGCTCACAGTCTGCAGAGGTTTCAGTCTATAGTCCGCTGGATCTGAGGCAGGGTGGGCTCGTGGCAGACCGGCAGCCAGCCGGCCGCAAAGTAAAGTGAGGAAAATGCAAGGAATGTATGCAAATCAGCAGTGCAAACAAGCAGCTAGTTAAGCTTCTTCCTGTATCTTTATCTAGGCTACCTGCCCCCAGGGCAGCCCATACTCCCGCCCCCAATTTCAGTCTCACATCCTTGATCCCAGCAGAACAATGCCAAACCGATCAATGGATCAGTTTAGTAATCACACACTCTAGATCCAGCTATCTCTTACCACATGAGGCTTTGGGGGAACATCTAGACACAAACCATAACATTCCGCCCCTGGACCCCCAAAGACTCATGTATAGCCCATTATGTAAAAGGCATTTAGTCTATCTCTAAGAGTTGCCAAAGTCTTAACAGTTTCAGCATTGCTGAAAAGTCTAAATCTAAAATCTCCTCTGAGATTTAAGGCAAACTCTTAGCTTCAAGCTCCTGTACAAATGAAAAGAAGGTTAAATACTTCTAACATACAATGGCACAAGATAAGCATTACCATCCCAAAAGATATAAATAGGGGGATATAAAGGAACGGGACCAAGGCAATTCTGAAATCCCGCAGGGCAAACATTAAATCCTGTAGTTCTAGGTGTAGCATCAGAGGCAATCTGTGGTGAAGTCTGAATTCTAAGGGGCTTGCGTGGCTCTGCCCCTACGGCACTTTCGGTGTTGGCAGCTCCCGTGGCTTCTCTCTTGGACTGGTTCTGCTCCCTCGATGCAGTTTTCTTCAGGCGATCCACATTCTCGGATTCTCCAAACTTCTGGTGTCTCTAATGCACCTTCGCCTTCACCTTCACAGCTTCACACACTGCCCTCTCAGGGGCACACTGCCTGGCCTCCCAGGCCTTCCTCTGAAATCTGGGTGGAAGCCTTCCTGACCCCACAACTCTTGCATTCTGCACGAACCTAAAACCAGGGCCACGAGGATGACGCCAGGGTCTGCCGCCACCTGGAGCAGAAACCAGGCTTCCTTCTTGCTTCTCTGTGGTGGTCATGTGCCTGGATTGCTGAGTGCTCTGAACAAATCCGGAGGAACAACTTCCTTAGGCCGCCGCCATTCTGGAACGTGGCGCTCTGGGGCATTCTTCTCAAAGCAAAGTCTTTCACCGTTCCAACTCCGAGGCTGCAAAGGCTGGAGTCCTGCTGTTTCCTGTGATGCCCTTGGGCCATCTTTTCTTTCATCTTTTGAAATACCCAGCTTTTCCTTGCTGGTTTCTTCAGTAACGAGTCTCTCTTTCATTCCATCTTTGCAAGCCACAACTTTACTGGCGCTTCCTTTATGCGCAAACTCACAACATTTTGAATCATTCTGCTGGGCTGTTTGCTCTTGGTTTTCAACATAAATCTGGCTAAAAGCCCCCAACAATAGCCATGCCACCACCTCAACATTAGACTGCCTTGAAATTTCTTTTGCAAGATTAATTAGTCCGCCGCCCTTAATCTCAGTCTCAGGCAAAGTCTCTGGACACAAGCAAAATACAGACAAACTTTCTGCCAAGCCATAACATACATGATCTGGAGTCCAACAGCCAACGCAGTCCTTCTTCCCAGCAGAAACCTCCTGAGCCTGGTCTGTACCGGCAAATTTCCTAATTCTTCTTCCCGCAAGCCAACTCCAAAGGCTGCTAAACCGCATGGTCAAGTATAGTCCCAGCAACGACCCCACTCCCGGTACCAAATTCTGTTTTAGTTACTTTTCTCTCATTGTTGGGACAGAATATTCGACACCCAAAGTTAGGGGAAGAAAGGTTTATTAGCTCACAGTCTGCAGAGGTTTCAGTCTATAGTCCGCTGGATCCGAGGCAGGGTGGGCTCGTGGCAGACCGGCAGCCGGCCGGCCGCAAAGTAAAGTGCTTCTTCCTATATCTTTATCTAGGCTACCTGCCCCCAGGGCAGCCCATACTCCCGCCCCCAATTTCAGTCTCACATCCTTGATCCCAGCAGAACAATGCCAAACTGATCAATAGATCAATTTAGTAATCACACACTAGATCCAGCTATCTCTTACCACATGAAGCTTTGAGAAAACATCTAGACACAAACCATAACACTGAGCAACATTTTAATTTTATGATGGACACTGTTCTATCAAGTAGGTAATGGGAGTTTGTAAAAATAGACATTTCCCTTTGATTATTCTTGATCATCCATGAGCCAGTTGTTCAGTTCCCTCCATTGGATCTTTTCTATTTCATTAATCTCTTTTCCTATCTTTATTTTCTTCACCTTGTCTTTAGGATTACTCTTCCTTTCTCATTTCTTAAATGGTACATGAGCTCAGTAATTTTAAATATAGGCAGTCCTGGCTTTTCATGGTTAATAGAGGACTATAAGACTGGCTCTGCAAGTTGAAACAATGTAGTCACCTTAATATGCAATGGAGAAAATTGTTTATTTTTTGACCTTTTATTTTTTTTAGACAGGGTCTCACTGTGTAGTTTAGGCTGGCCTTGTGCTCACTACCTAGTCAAGGCTAGCCTTGAACTTTGAGCGATCCTCCTGCGTGGGCCTCCTGAGTGCCAGAAGTACAGGTGTGCGCCACCACACCCGGGTTTTTAGACTTTAAAAAATGTTTGTCAAGGGCTGGGGATTTAGCTCAGTGGTTAGAGAGCTTGCCCAGCAAGTGCAAGGACCTGAGTTCGATCCCCAGCACCAAAAAAAAAAAAAAAAGTTCGTCAAAAATATTTAAAACTCTTACCAGTTATAATGCATAGGGAAATGCTTAGGGCCAAGTTAAACGGGAAGCCTGAGGAGCTTCCATGCCTTCCCAAGCATACCACCCTCAGGGAACCTCCGCATTCAGCTCTCCGGAAGCTCCATAAATCCAGTCCGTGGGGATTCTTTAGGAAGCCTCATTACGTAGCCACGATCACTAAACCATTGGCCACTGTCCCGACAACCAGCCGCTATCTTGAATCTATCCAGGAGCCCCAGCCTTGGTCTGCTCACTAGCATGTAAGAAGGCACTTAGTGCTCAGAGACTGAAATTCTGAGCACTTCAGGAACTGTGTTAGGAAACAGCAAAGACCAAATATTTATTTCACAGTGTCACAGCAGCTTCCAGTGATTTCAATATCATGAAATATCTTCAAGAGCTCCTTAATGTGAAGGGGTTTTTTTGTTTTGTTTTTATTGGGGGGTGCTGTGGTTTGAACCCCAGGCCTTCCACTTGCTAGGCAGACGTTCTATCACTGAGCTAATCCCCAACCCCGTGAAGAGTTTTTGCTGTGTTGCTCTCTTTGAAACATCTTCATCCTTTTCATCACAACCACTGTCTTCAGTGAGGTTGATAAATTTGGGCCTATTTGGTTCCTGTGGCTGCACATCTAGCCTCTCAAACTGCAGCGGTGTCAGCATTCCCAGTCATCTGTGTCTTCCCAGCGCCATTGACATTTAGCCCAGTGTTACCGCTTTTCATTTCTTTTGCTGCATTTTCAGTTTTTCTGGCCAATTCATCTCAGTTGTTTATTTTTATAACACGTCACCTGCATTAACACAGGGAGATCAGGAGACAGCAACTATATGCTTTGCTGTCTCTGTGTGTTCCGTTGGCTGTCCTTAGGCCAGTGCCACACTGTCTTACAGTGACAGCATAGTAAGTCTTGTAATGAGGTCCTCTAGCTTACCTTTATTCAGGTTATCTTGAGTATTCTACTTTCTCTTCTTGTGGAGCTGGGGATGGAACCCAGGGCCTCCTGCGTGCTAGGCAAGGACTCTCACACTGAGCTGTACCCCCAGCCCTTGTTGTGGGTCTTCTGGAACCTTTCTGTTTACTTATATTTTAAAATCAGCTTATCAGTTTCTGTTTGTAAAAAATATCCTGAGATTTTGACCAGGAATGCGTGGAGAAATTAATATCTTAATGTTCAGTAATCTGTGAAGATGGTGCATCCTTTCATTTATGTGAGACATTTAATTTCTGGGGTTCTTTATTTGCTTGTTTGTTCGTTTTTTGAGTCACGGTCTCACTCTGTAGTTTAGGCTGGTCTTGAACTCACTATATAGCCCAGGCTGGCCTCAAAGTGTTGGCAGTCCTCACCCTCCCAAGTGCTAGGATTAGAGGTATGTGCCACCTCACCTGGCTTTCATTTCTGTATCTTTCACTGTAGAAGTCTTGAGCATTTCTATAGACTCATCTTACACACTTATGGTGGGTTTTTTCATTTTTGCCTATCGTAAATGATATTTTTAAATTTTTACCTAATTGCTATTTCCATTAAGTTTTTAATCTCAGTGATTCATTACTATAAATTCTATTTACTACAGTTCCTTTCACATCTGCAAATTAACTTTGAACATATTTTTATAACAGCATAAGAGACATTTCACATGGAACTTCCATTCGAAGTACACGGTTCAAGTTGGGTATGTAGCTCAGTGGTAGAGTCTATGGCTTGCATGGCATATGGCCCTGGGCTTGTTTCCCCAGCACCAAAACAAATAAATAAAATGTAGAATTCAGTGTTTACTGTGTTCACAAAGTTGTGTAAATATTGCCACAGTCAACTTTAGAATATTGTCATCTCCCCAGAAGGAAACTACCTTTTAGCAGTCACTTCCTGTTTAATCCCATCCCTGGCTGTATGTAACAAGTAGCAGGCTTTGCACCCTATAAATTTATGCTGGGCTTTTCATACAAATGGAACAATGCAATATGCAGTCTTTTGTCATTGGTTTCTTTCACTTAGTGTAATAATTTCAAGGTTTATTAAAATTGTACTATGTCTCAGTACTACTACTATTTTTTTTTGGTAAGTAATATACGCTTACTCAGATGTGGATCCATCATCTGAAAATCTGCAACTTTCTGAGTGTCAGCATGACTCCATATAACTCCCCCTGACCTCATGGGATGGGTTATGGTCAATGCAGGTGCATGAAATGTACTATATAAAGTGACCTTCAGGCCACATACGTAAGGTGCATATCAAAAAAATGAATTTCATGTTTAGACATGAGCCGCATCCCTAAGATATTCCATTATGTATATACAAATATTCCAAAATCTGGAAGCCAAAACACTTCTGGTCCCAAGCATTTCAGGTAAGAGATACACAGCCTATAGATTGACATATTTTGTTTATCCATTTACCAGTTGAAGGACATTTGGGTTGTTTCTACCTTTTAGCTATTAAAAATAATGCTGTAGGCATTCATGTACAAATTTTGTGTACACACATTTTTCCTTCCCTTGGTTATATATTTAGGAGTAGAGTGGCTAACTCCTACAATAATTCAAAATTGAACCTTTAGAGGATCTTTCTGACTCTTTTACAAAATGTGCCATTTTGTATTTCCGCCAGCAGTGTATGAATGTCCCAGTCTCTCAACAACTAGGCCAACACTTCTTATTGTCTAAAATTTTGTTTGCAGTGCTGGGAATTGAACCCAGGGCCTCATGCATGCCGAACAAGTGCTCTACCACTGAGTTATATCCCCAGCCATTTTTTACATTTGGTTTGTTTTGTTTTTTATTGTTGCTCTCCTAGTGAATGTGAAGTGGTATCTCATTTTGGTTTTCATTCTCATTGCTCTTGTGACTAGTTACATCAGGCATCATCTTGTGTTCTTACTGGCCATTTACGTATCCTCTTCAGAGCAAGGTTTATTCAGATCTTTTTCCCATTTTAAATTCAATTATCATTTATCATTGAGTTTCCAAGTTGGTTTTTAATAAAATTTTGGTTTTTGTCTGTATCATTTATGTAGTAATTCCACTGTTTAAAGTTCTTGAGGATCGAATCCTGCTGATGCTATTACTGGGTCTCTTGAGTCTCACTCATGAAGGATTCTTTCTCTGACAGTTTTAAATCATCTTTTTGTTCTCTTCCATCTAAAGATAGTATAGAAGTTTTGTTACTGGAAATCATCAAGAAATGAAAAGGAAAAAAACCAAGCTCTAGGAGAGCTTCTATGGTCCCTGATAAATAATGTATTTCTTACAGAGAAGTAAGCACTGTAATGTAAATATGCAAATTTGAAAGTTAGTGCAATTATCTAAAATATAATAATGACCGATTTAAATTATCTGTTATTCTCCCAGATATACATTTCATCCTCCCAAGACCTCAATTCTTTTTTTTCTTTGTTTTTTATTTCTATTTTTGGTTAAGTCAGTTTTTATAATTTTTGCCTTAAAAATAGGTTGAGCCAAGCGTGGTGGCGCATGCCTGTAATCCTGGCACTCGGGAGGCTGAGGCAGGAGGATCATCGTGAGTTTGAGGCCAACCTGGGCCACATAGTGCATTCAAGGCCAGCCTGGACTACATAGTGAGACCTTGTCTCAACCCTCCCTCCCAAAAAGTTGTTTATAAAGTCTATTCTGTTATAGAAACCCTCCAGAAAACTTGTCATTGTTTTTTAAATTATATTTGAACATAATAAAAAATTGGATGATTTGGGGAAATGCCAAATTCTGGCCATTCTTAAGCTAATGCTCTTACTTACTTGAGGATAATAGCATACACTTTTAAGTCTCTTTCAAATTCATTTTGCCAAAGTACCACGTTTTATCAGTTATACCTTAGCTGCCCGTATAACCAAACTACAGTCACAAGCTGGTCAGCACTTGTTTCTAAATAAAGTTTTATTGGAACATGATCACACCCATTTTTTCCATGTATTATCCATGGCTGTGTTCAGGCTACAATGGTAGAGTTGAATGGTTACAACAGAGAAGTTTGGCCTGCAAAGCCAAAAATGTTTACGATCTGGCCCTTTACACACCCTTAACCAGACAGTGGAAGACCTTAGTCTCATACAGTTACTTAAATGTGAGTGGTCGTGTGAAGGATTTGATATCCTTTTCTCCAAAGAAAAAGACAGTTTCTTAGTAACATCCATCCAAGTACCTGGGTTTAACAGACATGCACCTGATTCTAACCATTGCAGTAGTATAAGAAGCTCAAGTCCTTGACCCCTTAGCCTTATTGCAGGGAACCCAGAGCTGTGTGACAGGATCCGGCAGGTAAAACATTTTTGTGCCCTGTGTTCAACTGATAAATTACAGGGTGGAATTCCTGTGGCTGTACATGTTGTCAAGGTGTGTCCCTGCAGGCACACAGATTTTTCCTGCATGTACTATACTGACCTAGCAGCACTCATTTAAAAGAGGCAACCGAGATTTGAGTAAATTCCATTTTGTCCTTAATTCAAGCAATGTTTATTTTGAAAACTTAGAAAATTTTGAAAAGTTGAAAGGGAAAATAGAAATGGTCAGGGAAAAATATTTTGAGAAAATATTTGAAAGAACTTTTGATTTTGTTTTTCATCTTTGTTCTCATTTCTCAAAAAAATGACTTTCCTTGAAGAGTTTATAAATTTGCTTTGAGCTCCTTACAGCTTACTGTTACAGAAACTTAGGCTTTTATTTTCTTCCTGTTTTGTCAGTTACTACCTTATTTTGAACCATTTATTTAATTGTTGGGTCAGTTTCTTTTTTTTAATTGTATTTTAATGGTACATTTTAGATGTACATGGTGATAGCATTCTTTGTAGGGGATTTGTACCTGTACATGATATATCTTGCTGCTGCTTTTTTTCCTGTTCCCCTCCCTCCCCTCCCTTCACCCCTTTCTTCCTCCTTATTTACAAAAACTCTGTGGGTCAGTTTCCTAAATGGGGCACAAAACAGATTTTATCTTCTTACCATTAGAGAACCTAGAATATCATAGGCATTGTTATTGATAGGATGTTTACATGTCATGCAACTTTGAAGAAATATTTACTGTTTTGTCTTGGTGATACTCAGTATCTATTTTGACAATCTGTGGTCTTAAAAAAAAAAATTCCAAAAAATTTTAAAGGCACGTTACTAATTCACAAAAACATTATAAATACATCCCTAAGGTCTAAATAGAAGAATTCATACTAAAGTTAGTGAGAGTGCTGCTGAGCCAAAGCAATTATTATTGGCAGAAATTACTTGATATTTTAGTTACAGGTGAAGCTCACTTTTTTTTTTTTTTTTTTTTGAGTCATAGTCTCGCTATGTAGTTCAGGCTGGCCTTGAATTCACTGTGGAGCCCAGGCCTGGCCTCGAGCTGTCACAATCCTCCTGCCTCGGCCTCCTGAGTGCTGGGATTACAGGTGTGCACCACCATCTGCCTTACAGCTCACTTTAAAGAGACGAAAATCCTTCTCACAAAAGTAGGAAAGAGGGGCTGGGGATTTAGCTCAGTGATTAGAGTGCTTGCCTTGCAAGCCCAAGGGCCTGAGTTCGATCCCCAGCACCACAAAAAAAAAAAAAAAAAAAGAAAAGTAGGAAAGAATAGAAATTGATTTTATTTACGTAACAGTCCCTGCTGTGTGTTAGGTGCTGTTCTGAGCACCCTGTGAGGTGTGCTGTAAACATTTCCATTTTGCAGATTAGGAAACTGTGGTTCAAAGAGAGAGACTCCTGAGGTCACCCAGGCATTTTTACTGGTTAATTTGATCTCAGGCAGTCTGCCAGCCATGTGATTTATTGTTATTTATTTTGTCAACTTAATTTTCTATATGGCAAAAAGATAGACTTTTCTGACATGATTTATTTTATGCCTGTCAGATTACCCTGACCTTTATAGCTCAGCAAAATAAAGACTTTGTTAGTAGCAAACCATCATATAGCCTGATATTTTTAGGATATGTGAGGGTAAATCTGTTTTGTGTTTTCTTCAGACACAGTCAAAATTGTGTGGTTTTTACTTTGGAGCATTTGTAGCATGAACATTTATCCCAGCTTTTTTAATTGTGTGATTCAGTTGGGGGTTTGGGGAGAAAAACTGATTTTCCTGAATCATGCGTGTGATAAATGCCTTTAGAGACCTCGCAAATGACTATTCTCATCTCAGTTTTTAGCTAGCTGTTGCTTACCCAACATGTCTTTGTCCCTTTGGGGCCAGAAAAGATACTAGCTATAAATTGTAAGGAAAGATAAGCTTACAATTTATAAATGTGTAACTTATGGAGTCTGTATTTTCCATAAACCGTAGAAGTCCATGTATCATATAGGCATATTGGTATAAATGTGTACAAATTCCTGAGACTTTAAGATTTGTATTATAAATTGTACTTCTTTATAGAAGTTGTTGTAAGAAAAGTACTCTTGACTAGCTGTCCTAGCAAGGGAGCCACAGCACTGGACAGGATGACTGGCCTGTCATGGTGGGGGCTGGATGCAGAGGACCTAGAGGGCTCTGCCTTAGCCAGCCACTACTCCTGTCTTTGGTCACCAGAGCTCCTTCGATTCTCTTACAAGTGGATGTAGATTTCTCACTCTGTTCCCAGCACTGTACTATGTCTGAAATTTAGAGTCAGAAACCAAAGCACTGAGTTGTAACACACAAGTTGAAGGAGTTTAAAGCATGCTAAAACACAAGTAGCTCTGGTAGGAAACACAGGAAGAAACAAAGGAGCATGGTCTCAGTGACAGTGGACAGCTAAGTAAAGGGTAGAGGGGCTACCCAAAGACACATGGAGTTGGAATCGGGTGGGGTTTAGAGCCTGGCCTGGCCACACCAGACACATTCCCGGCATGCAGCAGTGCCGTGGTGGGAGTGGACAGTGCTGGTGGGGGGATTAGATTAATGGCGGTAGGGTTCTAAAAGTTTTTAAGTTTTCAGCCATCGGAGGTAAATGTACTTCCTCAGGTACTCTGTGCTGTTGGGGATAACTTAAGAAAATTGTTAAAAGCAAAGATGCCAAGCACAGAAAGAAAAATACAAATGAAAATTACGAAGATAACCACTTCACCCCAACAGAGTGGCTATAACTAAGACATGACAGCAAGTACTGCTAAAGACGTAGAGAACTGAGAGCCTTCTACACTGCTGATGAGACTGTGTAATGGAGCAGTCACACTGGGAAGCAGCCGGCCACTTCCTTAAAGTTTAAGCATCACGTTTCCACATGACCCAGCAATTCCAAGTCTTAGCTGCCTACTTAGGAGCGAGAAAACCTGGGCGCACACACAATCATGAACACAGATGTTATTGACAGATCTATTCATGATAGCCAAGAGCTGGAGACTACCACCATGTTCAGCAAGTGATGATTGGAAAAGCAAATGTGGTCCATCCATAGAATAGAATGCTGTGTTATTTAGCCGTAAAAACAAATGAAGTACTGATACATGATGCAACATGGATGATCCTTAAAAATGTGGCAAATGAAAAAGCCACGTAGTCCATAGAGACAGAAAGCAGATTTAGAAGTTTCAAGGGGGACAGGGAAATGAGACATGAGTGCCTAGTGGGTACAGGGTTTCTTTTGGGGTGGCAAAATATTTTGTGGTGTTGGTTGTGTAACATTTTACAAATGTACTAAATGTTACTATTGGTGACCTATGTGTATTCTGTCTCCAAAAACATAAGTTTAGCACTTTGGAAAAGTTTCTAATATGGATGTCCTAATTCATACCGAAAATGTGGTAATAGACATAGCAATTCAAGATGCTGTCTGTACACACTCTACCCGAACCTGCAGGACCAGCAGTTTACAGATGTTTCCCAGCCCTCCAAAAAGTTCAGGCACCCCTGCAGCAGTTCCCTTACCATCTACTTGTTACTCTGTTCTCTTCAAGTTTTCACGGAGGAGGAGATCTGAAACCTGAGTTAAGGCCCTGGCTGGTCAGAGTCTTAGGCATGGTGTACTGCATGTTTTATAGCACTTCCCACGTATGCTACATCATAATCTCACATCGCCCATAAAGGGTTTTCCTCAGCCCCGTCTCAGGATGCATAACACAGCAGATGAGTTTGTTCCCATTCTGGAGTCTCACATAATTCTCACCGTAATCTTCTGTGGGAGAAGGTGTTATTCCAATTGGAGGGATAAGAAAATGGAAAATTGGTTAAATAACTCATCTAATGTCACACATCCTGTAAGGAGTGAAGTTGGGGTTTAAATTCAGACGCACCAATTGTAGGGAGAGTGGAGGAGCTTAAGCTTTGGGCTCTCCTTCTTCTACCATCCTTCTAAAACTTTGTTCCTAATTTTAGATTTGTCATTTTACATTCTTTTCCTTAAAGAGGACCCCATAAAAGTCGGGTGTCTCTGCAGGGAGCACATCATGAAAGTAGTCTTTCAAAACTGGAAGATTGGGCATGTGAGAGGATTTAGATCCCCTGGGTGGTGTTCCTTAAGTCCAAGTGGAAGGAAGAGGCAAGAGGCCAGAATCTGATTCAGTATTAAAAGTGGTCTCGGAGCTGTGAGTGGTGGCACAGGCCTGTAATCTCAGTGCTCTGGGAGGCCGAGGCAGGAGGATTTTAAGTTTGAGCCCCTCTGAGCAACTTAGGGAGACCCTGTCTCAAAATATATATGGATGGATGAATGGCTAGGGATGTAGCTCAGTGATAGTGTACCCTTGTGTTTGATCCCCAGTACTGGGGACAAAAGCAAAGGCCTTGGGACCAGCTTGGACAGCAGCTGTGAGCAGCTATGCTTCAACAGTGTTTCAGGAATGATGCTGAGCTAAGCTGTCTCTATGAAGGGGTTTGCTTGAGGGGAGGTGATGGCAATTAACACGAATGTGCCTTCTCTTGCCATCTCAGTGACAAACTTTTGGTTAAGACAAGACTCTGTAGTTTGGGATGAGTTTAGAAATGTTTATTGACTGACTAAACGAGGGTTTGGGTATTGGCCTCTAATCCTAGGAATGTTTTCTCTCTAGTCTTTCTTGCAACCATGGCCATCATTTATAGCATTAATATAAGACCTCAGCCCCACCTTCAGGATACCTACAGCATAGTAAGGGGGATTGTAAAAAATATAGAATACATAATTTGGAGTTTTCTTGTTTTGATACTAGGGGTTGATACTTCACACTGAGCTGCATCCCCAGGTTTTTTGTATTTTTTTTTTTGTTTTGAGACAAGGTCTTGATAAATTGGTAAATTACCGGTCTGGGCTCGGACTTGCAGTCCTTCTGCCTCAGCCTCCCAGAGTGCTGAGATGACATACATAGTTTTAATGCAGGACTGATGCAAGAGTAAGAGTAGGAGCGCTACAGATTTCATAGGAAGAAATCATCCCACCTTCATAGGGGTGGTGGAGGTGGAAGGGAAGCTCCATGTCAGGATGTATGATACCCCGATGGGCAGCATGGCAGGTGGAAGGGGCAGAGTTTTCTGGCGGATGGAACAGGGGCTCTGTGCAGTTACCTGGGATTTAGGGCTTACAGAAAGGCTCATGGGAGATGACCGATGGAAGACAAATTAGGACCTTGTTGCTTTGTATGCCAGACCCCAGTTTCTGTGTGTGTGTCTCATTTCACATGAAGTAAGAATTATTAAGACTGAAAGTTTTAGTCATTAAAATCTAATATTTTAAGAGCATGGGTTGAGAGATAAAATACAAATTAGCAGGTGACTAAAGAGGCACATGAAACAGCAGGCCCTTTATGAGGAGGAGCTGGACTGTCAGAGTCCAGAATGTCCATCGCTGTCCCTCTCAGGTGACCCGAGGCTGATGGGGCACCCGAAGGCATGGCTGTTGATGACTTCGCTCTCTTTTCTCTATCACCTGTCCAGTTCAATATTTTAATTTTATCTCTTTTTCTTTTCCTCTACTCAATCCTGTCCAGTTTCCCACTAACTAATATTTTATAATCCAGGAATCCTGGAAAATTGAACACTTACATTATATAATGAAATTTAAGATATGCTTTACATTTCAAAAAAATTATTCCTTTACTGGAAAATGAACCCAAGAAACATCAAAGTCAGGGTTTTTTTTTTCAAACTCAGTTTTTATCATGATTATTTTTACATGATTCAAGTTGGTGACTATAAACTGTTTTGTGCACTGTCCCCACACTCCCTCCCCTCATAAACAGCTTGAACTGGGGGACTTGGGTATGCGAGGTAAGCACTCTACCATGGACCTGCATCCCCAGCCTTTTTTATTTTTCACTTGAGATAGGATCTCACCAAGTTGTCCAGGTTGGCCTCAAACTTACAATCTTCTTGATTTGGCCTGCTGAGCAGCTGGGATTAAGGCACTGCCACACCCCGCTTGTGCACTGGTTTTTATCTTTGAATTAATAGAGAATCCATTTACTCATCATTTTTTTGATGGGTGTCTACGTTTTGGTGCAGATTTTCCTGTGCTAGCACCAACAAAGAGCCCAGTGCCAGAAAGGATGATGAACACTGTAGTTAGTGCTGGGGTGGAGTACAGGGTTTGTTTCTTTTTGGCTCTTGGAAAAAGTTGCCCATTAATTGGGAAAGAAAAAAGTCATTCTGTGGTATTCTCAAATGCACATAAAACCAAATACCACTCCTCAAGAAATTACACTAGTTTTTCTTTCCAACTTAAACCACATTTAAATGAGCATCTTCTATCCAGTAAGCGTTGTTCTAGTCGCTGGGGATACCTCAATAAAACAAAAGCCCACCTGCTTTCTAGTAGGTGGTAAACAGACAGTGAGGGGGCCATGCACCAGTGGAGGGAGCTTATTGGGTAGATGTCGGCTGGACCATTCCCCTGGAAGCTGGCAAATCCAAAAGCCCTGAGGCCTTCGTGGGCCTGGGACACCACCCTTATAGAAGCCAGTCTAGGTGAAGTGTGGTTAGATAAGGAAAGTGGGAGGGGATGAGGTCTGCAGGCAGCGAAGCTGTGAGGGTAGGCTGTTAGCCACCGCATGGGCCTTTGTGCTTGCTGTCGGAAGAGTCAGAAGGTCCTTGGCACAGGAACAAGGCTCCCATTCTTATACTCGAGCACAAGGGAGAAAGCCATGGGGATCGGGAACCCCAGGCTGACCCAAAGGACAAAGGTGTACAGCTTTTGTGGCGTCCTGTGGGGTAGGCAGGGACCCACTCTCCTGATGCCATTACATGTAGAGGTGGAGCTTCATGCCTCCTCATGTGATGTATGTCTCAGTACCATCTCAAGTCTCCACCTTGTGGTGTGATTTTTTTTTTATTGTGCTAATAAACTAAAAGTTATTATGAGTTTTTTGTTGTTGTTTATTTTTTTTTGTTTTGGTTTTTTTTTGAGGCAGGATCTCACTAAGTTGCCCAGGCAGGAGGCAGCTGGAGATGTTCCCTGGAAACATGAGTCTGGAGGCCATTGTGTAGCATGTCGCACTACATCCCCGTGAAGGAGAGCAGCCCTTGTTTACCTGCTCAACAGCAGTGATACTTAACACACAGCACCCGCAGCTTCCCTCGGCCAGAAACGTGACCTGCCTTTCCTGAGGGTCTCGGTGTGCCTGGCTCTTCCCTTGGTCTCCTAGGAGTAGGCGCTTCTCACAGATGAGTACAGGGAGGCTTGGGGTGAACTGAAGCCTCAGGGGGCTTCTCTGCCCAGATCGCCCCATCTCTTGGCAGAACCCCATAGCAGAGGGTAGCCCGGGTGGCGCCTTTTCTGAGGGTTCCCTCTCCAGCAGGAGTTACACAGCCGGCTCGAGGATTTCTGTCTCTTACCCAGCGCGTGTTTGGTTTGTCTCACAAGTTCAGGTGCACCGAGCAGGTGGCCATCCATTGCTGTGGTGGTGTCAGGGCCTCTCCACATGTTCGCACTGTGACATGGTGCGGGGAGCTGGTTTCCATGGGGTGCCCCTGGGAGTCAGGCAGTCTGAGCTGAAATGCCTCAAGGACAGACCCGGTGTTTACCCAGTGAACACCCACCTCTGGCACTGCCTAGCCCTCCAGGGGTAGCTGGCTCCATTTTTAAACAATGCAAATAATTAAAATCCTTTGGCTAGTGTTGAGAAATTTGTTTCCCAGATTGTGGACTTCACTACATTCTTGTGCATCCAGTAAAGCAAATTAATTCCTCTTCTGCATAATTTCCCTTTGCATAGTTGAACGAGGATGCAGAGTAGTAAGAATGCAGGGTCAGCCCAGTGTGGTAGCATATACTTGTAATCCCTGTACTTTGAGAGACTGAGGCAGGCAGATTGCAAATTTGGGCAACTCGGTGACTTAGCAAGACCCTGTCTCAAAAAGTTTTAAAAAATAGGGTTGGAGACGAAGTGCAGGTTCAGGATCAAGTATGGGTCCCAGGCCCAACTCCACTAATTTTAGTGTTTGTGTAACCTTGGGAAAACCATATAACCTCTTGTATTAGTGGGTATTCACTAGAGAAACAAATACAATACAAGATATACGAATATGTAAGAGCTTACAGATTGGCTTACAAGGGCTTCCTACAAAGTCAGACGTGGAAGAGTGCAGAGGGTCCATCTGCGTACTGGAGATCCGAAGGGTTCAGCCAAAGGTCTGGAGCTCTGAAGGATCTGACCGAAGGCCTGGAGCTCCCTGCAGTGTCCTATACAAGTTCCTGTCTGGAGCCGGACAGGTCTGCGATGGAAGCTGAAGAGTCTGTGTTGGAAGCCAGGAGCTTATGTCCAAAGTAAAGGTGAAGCCAGGAGATTGCATCCAAGGAAAGGTGAAGCTCCTCCAAAGGAACCAAAGCAAATCCATCCCCTTTCATTTCCGTTTTATGCCGCCCAGGTGCTGAGCCGCCCTAGAGTGGATCTTCTACACCCTAGGGTGCAGACTACTGAGCCAATTTAGTTAAGCTTCTCCTACAAGGTGACACAACCAACTATCACACCTCTCAAAGCCTCAGTTTGCACCTCTGTAAAATGGGCAAAAGGGTCCATCTCTCCGAAGGCTGTGAGGAATGAGGGCGGCCATCTCTGTTAAGGCATTTAGCAGGGTGCTGGCCGTGAAGGAAGGACAGAGTATGTCGAACTCCTGTTGTCTTTTGAGTGTTCCATCCTTGTATGTGGTGTTTGTCACTATTCCCCGTGGGCAGAAGAAAGTGGAATGACGTTGGCGCTCCAGAAGCACAGACTTACTCTGTCCTTGTGCCGTGTCACACTTGTCACTGTGCGGGAATAAGATTCTGGGTCTGGTGGAATCTGCTCCTTTTCATCATCATAGGACCTCAACGTCCACCAGGGCTGTGTGGTTTTAAAGGAATAAATGACTTAAAACTTGGGAGCAGTAGCCCTGTTTCAGTTTTGTATTTTTCATCTTTTCAGTTAGAACTGGCTGCTTTAAAACAAAACAACAGAGAGATCTTAGATACTTGGGGTGAAAATTCTTCACTTAAATAAATGCTCAAGATGGTTGGACACAGCACTACTGAACTGAAATTCTTAGTATTTCTCTACCTGCATGTTGTGCCAAATGAAAACCTCATCTTTGTGTTTCGGCATGTTGTTTTAAAGAACTGTTTATGAAATTTCAGATGTAGCATTCTTTAAAGTCTTGAACGGAAATGCCTCCCGTTAATTGGTGACATCGCAGGGAATAAAGTAGCTGTCAGCCTCCTTCATTATTGGTTGTGTTTTAGGCTTATCTACTCATCAGTGAAGGAGGAGGATGAATAATTAATGTTAGCTTGATAAAATAACTTGTAGAAAACTCTTAATCTTTTAATGTTGTATTTTACATTCAGTTACTATTTTTTGCAGCTCTGTCCTTTAATGTGATAGTACTTGTACACAGGAGGTAGGCTGATTTGTTTAACTGCTAATCAGAAGTCAAGAGGAGGGGCTGGGGATTTAGCTCAGTGGGAGAGCACTTGCTCAGCAAGTGCAAGGCCCTGAGTTCCATCCCCAGCACCACCCCCAAAAGAAGTCAAGTGGGAAATAAACATGTAATTTGCTTTCAGAACCCGTTTGTAAGTTCTCCTGTTCTCCTGACCGAAATGTTACCTAAGCCTTGTATCTCCCTAATTCTTCAAATAATGAAAACTTATGATTTGCAAGAACATACCTCTACTTGGTACCACCACGGAATCCTTAGCACTCTGTTCATTTTCTGGTACTCTGTTCTGTTCCCTTGGTATGCTATTGCATTTACTCTACACCCCCTGAAATCCTTGATTTTATCACGTTGCCTGCTAGTAGTTCCCAATGAGATGTGAATACTGCTGCAAGGATAATAGTAACATTTTTAGAGGACTTTTGTGTGTATAAGTTGAGAATTCATTCAGTATTCCAGTCATATGGGGCTTATTAGTTTCCATTTATTCTTCCCCCAAACCTTATAAACCATCCTTTTCTTGAAAAAAAAAATCTAATGTTCTTCTGTCTAGTTATTTTATGATTTTTCTTTTATTGCCCCCAAATGAGGGATTTATTACAATTTCCTCCTATCTCCGCCATTTCTTTCTGTCTCTCCTTTTACCAGAAACCAGGAGGCTGGAAGGCATGTAAACACTGCAAGTGCCTGCATCTTGGACCTTTACGCTTGCTGAGGCATTAATCTTCCCTACCTGGGTTTGTCAAGGGTCTGGCGCTGAGCCCAGGGAATCCGCTACTGTGGCTTCTTGCTTGAGAAAATGGAAATTATGCAAACGCCCCTGCCCTTTTAATGTCTTGTGTGTAATTCAGGATCCTCTATGACTGGACCTTGGTGTTACTAATCCTTGGTGACAGGAATTAAAAGCTGTCAGAAATGCGCCCCTGGTGGCTCTGAGGTTACAGGCAGAACTCTGGGGACTGGCAGGGACTCACCCTGCTGGGACTCTGGCCACTGGCCACAGGGGCTTCCTCTCCATGCAGCCTGGGTCTGGGCTAGGACAACGGAAGCCTCTCCGTATCACAGAACTACTTCTGGGGGGACCAGGGATTCAGCTTCAACAAAAGGCTGCAGGAATTCATGAAATCTTCCTGTAGAAATTCATGTAATATGTATAGAACAATACAGTCAAATTCTACAGATGCCAGCTTTTGATTGATGTAAATTTTTGCAAGGGTTTTCTTTTCACACCCTGCTCAGTAATTCCTTCAGTATGTTTACTTACGTAACAGACTTTTCAGGCCTGTTTTACGCACGGCACGCTGTGGGATCACTCACGTCCCTGAGAATCTGTCAGCTCTTTGCTTGTGTCTTACAGAACCACTCGAACCCTGGCTATTTTTCACTCTGACCAGGGTTTTGGTTCCTAATTACTGCTACTTCCAGCTAGCTGCTGCTGTTTTGTTTTGTTTTGCCTTGTCTGTCTTGTTTTTTACTAGCCTATTTTAGTGCAATCTTAAATTTACAAAATAAGCAGATCTTGCATCGTTTGCATACATCATCTTTCCCGTTTTTAGGTGTGGTGCGGTAGATTTGTTACAAGTCAGGAGCCAGTATCGATACATTACTACTAACTAAAGCCCTTAGTTTACATTAGGGCTCCCTGTTTGTGGTGGTCAGGGTTCCAACAAGTGTGTGATGACTTGTTTCCACCACCACCACCCCGATCCCCGGCAGCTGTGGATCTTCTTTCCTGTTTATGTATGTTTTGCCTTTTTCAGATCATCACACAGCTAGAATCATACAGTATCTAGGTTTGCAGACTGGTTCAATGTACATTTAGTTTTTCTTCATGTTTTTTGAAGCTTAATAGCTCGTTTTTTAAAAATCTCTGCATAATACTCCATTGTATGCATGTTCCACAGTTTATCCATTCACTTGTTTGTCTTTTGTGGTTCTGAGGACAGAACCTGAAGCCACACCCTTGTGCATGCGAAGCAGGCAGGAGCTCTGCCACTGAGTGTCCACCCATGTACCTTCTGAAGGACATCCCAGTTGCTTCCAGGTTTTGGCAATATGAATAAAGCTGTTACACATACAGGTATTTCTTTGGACCTAACTTTTCAAGGCATTTGGATAAATACAAACACAATTGCTGGGCTGCATAAAACTATGTCTACCCTTGTAAGAAACAGACAAACTATATTCCAAACTATATTCTAGCAATGAGTGCGAGTTGCTGTCGTTCCACACGCTCATGACCATGGGAGGTTGTCAGTTTTTCTGGATGTCAGCCATCCTTCTGGTTAAGTGGTGGTATTTCATTGCTGCTTTATTTTGCAGCTCCCTAGTGATTATGATGTTGAGCATATTTTGTATGCTTATTTGCTATCTGTGCCTGTATTTTGGTAAGCTGTCTGTTCGAATCTTTTTTTTAATTAGGTTTGTTTTCATATTATTAAGTTTTAAGAGTTCTTTGTATATTTTGGAAACAAGTTCTTTATCAGATAATTTGTGTTAACAAATATTTTCTTCCTATCTGTGGCTTGCCTATTAAGTGTGTTTTGGCCCACAGAAGGTTTTAATTTTAATGAAGTCTGATTTCTTTATCTTTTTCACAAGTCATAATTTTTGTTCTGTGTTTAAAAACTCCTTGCCAAACCTAGGGTCATGTAGGTTTTCTCCAGGTTTATCATTCAGAAGTTTTACAGTTTTGCATTTTAGGTCTGTGTTCCATCTTTGTGAAAAATAAAAAGTCAGGCTCAATCCCCTCCCACCTCGCCTTGATGTTGAGGTGTTCGACACTGTATTTTGAAAGAAGTCTTCTCGCTCTCTTTCTTGCTCCTGTACCAAAGACCAGTTGACTCCTGTAGTAGTCCAGGTTCTCCAGTGACACAGAACCAACAGGAGATGTAGGACCAGATTGATCTTGGTAACGGGCTCACACGATTAGGGAAGCTGCCTACAAGCTGGAGAGTGGGGAAAGCTGATGGTATAATTCAGTCTGAATTCAAAAGTCTGAGGATCAAGGGCAAGTGAAAATGCATGGCTTGCCTCAGGAAGAAAAAGAATTCCTTCTCCTTCACTTTTTTGTTCTACTTAGGCAGTGCCCTCAGTGGACTAGATGATCCCTGGCCCATACAGGTCAAGGTCTGTGTTCTTTACTCAACTGTGTCACATGTTCACAGACACCCTAAAATACTGTCTTATCATTTGTCTGGGTATCCCTTTTTTTGTTTTATTTTTGTGGTACTGGGTATTGAACTCAGGGCCTTTGCACTAAGCTACATCCCCTACCCTTTTTTATTTTTTATGTCGAGACAAGTTCTCATTAAGTTGCTGAATTGTCCAGGCTGAGCTCAAACTTGGACTCCTGCTGCCTCAGCTCCCAGAGTGCTGAGATTACAGACATGCACTGTCATACCTGGCCCCTGGGTATCCCTTATCCCAGTCAGATTGACACATAAAATTAACCATCACAGCTGTATTATTTAGGTCTCCTTGTGGGCTCTGTCCTGTTCCATTGATCTATGTTTCTATTGTTTCAACAATGACTATGGGTTATTGTCACGTTAGAGTAAGTCTCGAAGTCAGGTAGAATCAGTCAGACTTTCTTCTTCAGTGCTGTGTTGGTGTTTTAATCACTTTAAAATACCTGGCACCGCATCTTAAAGGAGGAGAGGTTTATTTTGTCTCATAGTTTTAGTTCATGGTCAGCTGGCTGCAAGGGAGAAACGGCATCATAAAGGAAAACTGTTCAGCCCATGGCAGCCAGGAAGCAAAGAGAAGAAAAGATGTGGGGGTGAGAATACCCTTTCCAGGTCACCCCCAGAGCCCACCTCCAAACAGGCCCCACCTCCTAACAGCACATTTAGCTATGAAGTCATCAATGGATGACTTTACTGATGAGTACAGCACCCATCTTCTGCTAACCCTATGAACTTCAGAATCACATTGTTGGTACACACAAAATAATTGGCTAGAAGTTTGATTGCTGTTGCATACTTTATGTTGGGTAACAGTATCAAGTCTCCCTACCCATGAGCATAGGATTTCTGTCAGTTTATTTATATCTTCTTTGGTTTCATTCATTAGTTTTATAATTATCTTCAAATAGGTTTCGTTAGATTATGTTCATAAGTACTTCAGTTTTCTTTCAATAAAAGTAGTTTTAAATTTCAAATTCAAATGAGGCGTGACAGCATGCACTTGTAATCTCAGGATTCAGGAGGCTGAGGCAGGGGCATCACCACAAGTTTGAGGCCAGCCTGGGATACATATTAAGTTCAGTGTCAACCTGGACTACATAGCAAGACCCTGTCTCAAAAAAAAAAAAAAAAAAATCAAATTTTTTATTGTTAATGTGGAGTTTTGTATATTAACCATGTATCTTGCAATTTTGCTATAAACACTTTGGGGTATTTTTTAGTCAGTTCTTTGAAACTTTCCATGTAGACAACCATGTCATCTGTGAGCAGCCATTTTTTTCTCTCTCCCTAACCTGTATGCCTTTGTCTTCATTTGTCCTGTAGCATTAATTATGGCTTTCAGTATGATGTTGAGTAATGAGTGGTGAGAGGAGACAACCTTGCCTCATTCTCAGTCTGAAGTGGACTGGAGTTTCCCCATAGTTTCTCACCACTCGGTATGATGTCATTTGTAGGTTTTTGTAGATATTGTTTATGGAGTTGAAAAAGTGTCTCTGTACTCCTTGTTTGCTAAGAACTTTTTCATGAATTAGTGTTTGATTTTGTCAAATGCTTTCTCTCCATCTATTAATAGCACCTTGTTTTTTTTTCTTCAGCCCATTGATGTGATGGATTACATTAATTGATTTTCAAATGTTGAATCAGTTTTGCCTACATGGAATGAAACTTTGTTATGGTGTTTAATTCTTCCTATATATTGGTAGATTCAATCTGCTGATATTTTGTTGTGTGTGTGAGAGAGAGAGAGAGAGTGTGTGTGTGTGTGTGTGTGTGTGTGTGTGTGTGAGAGAGAGAGAGAGACTGGGGACTGAACCCAAAGCCTTGCACATGCTAGGCAAATTGTCTACCGCCAAGCTATACCCACAGCTGTTGTTGAGGATTTCTGCATTCTGTACATGAGATATGTTAGTCTGTAATTTTCCTCTTGCATTGTTTTGATCTGGTTTCATTATTAGTGCTTTCTTCATGAATGTTCTATCTGCTTTTATCTTCTGAAAGAAACTATAAACATTTTATATTACTTCTCTCTTAAATGTTAAAATTCACCAGTGGAATTATGTAGGCCTCCTGCTTTCTACCTTTGTACTGTCAATTCCATTCCTTCAATAGTTATAGTCCTTTTCAGATTAAACTCTCCTGTGAGTTTTGGTGGTTTGTATCTCTCAAAGAATTGGTTTCTTTCATCTAAGTTGTCACATTTGTGAGCACAGAGTTCTCATAACATTCTTTTATTTTTTTTATATCCGTGGAGTCTGTAATGATGACCTCCTTTCATTTCTGACATTAGTATGTCAGGTTTTTCTCTTTTTCTCTTAGTTAACCTGGTTTGAGGATTACCAATTTTAGGTAGCTTTTCAAAGAACCAGTTTTTTTATTTCACTGATTTTTTTTTTCCTCTATTTTTTCCTCTTTTCATTCTGTGACTTTTTTGTGCATGCTAATTTTTATTCTGTTCTGTTTGCTTATATTACTCTCCTCTAATTTCTTAAGGAAGAAGCTTAGCTTGTTGATTTTACTGCATGCTACAAATTTGGATTTTATATATATTGTATATTTTATATACGTATGTTATATAATATTTTAAATAAATTTTTTTTCTGTTACTGGGGATTGTACCCAGGGCTTCTGCACTGAGCTGAAGTCCCAGCCCAGGTTTGTTGTTGTTGTTGTTGTTGTTGTTGTTGTTGTTGTTAGGCTCTTGCTAAGTCACTTAGTTGCCCCAGACTATGCTCAAACTTGTGATCCTTCTGCCTTGACCTCTCAGAGTGCTGGGATTATAGGCATGTGCCACCATGCCTGGCTGCTTTCAACTTTTGTTTGTTTGTTTCTGTCTTCTTCTGGTTTTCCCATTACAAGTATTACATACCTTTTGTAATTGTTCCATAGTTCTTGAATATTCTGTTCCATTTTTTCATTCTTTTTTTCTTTCTTTTCAGTTTGGTAAGATTCTAATTGAAATATCATCAAGCTCATCAATTCTTTCCTTGGCCATGTCCAGTCTACTAGACAGCTGGCCAACTAAAGGCATCCTTCATTACTGTTACATCCTTTTTCTGGCATTTCCTGTTGATCCTTCTTTAGTGTTTCGGTCTTCGCCTACATTATACTTCTGTCTTTCTTTGTATCATTATGTTTTTGTGGTGCAGATTGAAGCCAGAGCTTCGTGCATGCTAGGCAAGCACCATACTGCTGAGCCACATCCACAGCCCTGCCGTCCGTTCCTGCATGCCATCTGCAGGTGTTTCCAGTAGGGTTCTTAGTGTATTGATTGTAGTTTTTTAAATTCTCAGTCTTACAGTTCTAAAATCTCTGCCATATCCAAGTTGGTTCTGATGCTTGCTTTGTCTCTTCAGATTATGGGGATTTTTTTTTTCTTAACATGCCTCTAATGTTGTTGTTGTTGAAAGTTGGATGTGATGTATTGGGTAATAGTGTTAGGTTTACGCGGCGGGAGGGGGAAGGGAAAAGGCTGACAACGCTCGAAGCTTTATTAAGGTGTTACAGCTTCCCCGTCAGTCGAGTGAGAGTGGTTTTTTATCCCTTAGCCGCACCCCCCTTTCGTGACGTTGGAGGCTTGAAAGTGTGCATTTAGGATTGGTCCTTTCTACACAGGGTGATTGGGTGGTGGGTAACGCCCCTGGGTAAATTGGCGCGACGGACCTAATTGGGGACTCTAGTCAGGGGGAGGGGCCATTGTTTTGGCGGGAGATTCTGGCATAGAGACGGGGGAAGGGGTTTTGTGAGAAACCAGCAATGGCCATTTTGGCATCTGGGGAGGGTCATCCTAACATTCCAGCCTTTTTATTTTATTTGGTTGTGGGTTTGGGGCGTCGGTTCTCTTTCCTGGCTGCTTCCTGCTGACATGGGGCAACGATTTAAGGGGTGTTAGTTTGTGGTCTGGAATGTATAGGAAGGTACTCCCCCGAGTTGGAGGGTGATGGCTGCAGTGGCTGGTATCTGTCCAGGAATAGTTGATTGACAGTCTGGTTGGTGAAAGCCCGGATGCGGTCCTGTAAAAAATCCGTCAAGCAGCAAATTATGCAAGGTGTAAAAAGTAGGATTAGAAAGATCATGAGCCATAGAGTCTCTTACCACCCCCATATGGTCTGTATAGAAACAGCATTCTTCTCGTAGAGCTGCACAAACTCCTCCTTGTTGGAGAAAGAATAAGTTAAGTCCTCGCCTGTTTTGGAGGGCTGCCTCAGACAGGGATGTGAGGGATTTTTTGAGGTGACTGATAGAAGTCTCTGTTCTCTCTAGGTCTTCATCTGTAGCTGCTCTTAAGGACCTTAGTCCCGTGTTTTGGGTGACTAGGGAAGTTATGCCTGTTCTGGTTCTAGCTATTCCTAAAGTGACTAGGGTGGCAACTGTTAGTGTACTGATTGGTTCTCTTTTATTTCTCCTGATTGGGCCACTTTCTCAGTATTGATAGAGTGTGTCCTCTGTGTGATAGGTAATGTGAGGCCCGACTATAGAGGTAGATGAGAGGAAGGTGGGCCCCCAGTATTCGGGTAAAACGGAATAAGTGGCCCCAGTATTTAAAATGAAAGAGATTGGCCTACCTTCAACTCTGGCGATTACCTTGGGCTCCCTCTGTGTGATGACTGTTGGGCCGGAGAGCCTTGGGCCTCGTCATTTGTCATTCGTCGTCTGCCATGATGCCCAGTAGATCTGTGCAGGGGGGTCGGGATTCGCTTCTTCCTCGCTGGGTTGAAGTTGGTCCCTCCCTTAGGGGGACCGTTGACAGTCGGCCTCGCTGGGCCAAGGGGCAATCGATTCCCCAGTGACCCTCCTGTTTACATTTAGGGCAAGGCCCTGGCGGTGGGCGGGGGTCGAGGCAGGCTCTGGCCCAGTGGCCCTCCTGCTTACATTTGAAGCAGAGGCCTGGAGGTGTCTTGCCCTTATAGGGAGTTTGAGGGAGCTTGCTGAGGGCTTGGGCCAAGAGTTGAGCTTTGGCTTTATCTCTTTGAGCCTTATTGGCTTGAGCTTGTTTAGCTCGATTGTTAAAGACTCTGAAAGCCACATTGAGAATTTCCGATTGGTCTGTTTGAGGGCCATCCTCTAATTTCTTTAGTTTTACCCTGATATCGGGCCGATTGGGAGATAAAATAGGTTATTAAAGGAGTTTACACTCTGACGTGGAGGGATCAATTCGTGTGTATTGGGATAGAGCCTCTGTTAGTCGGGATAGAAAGGCTTGGGGATTCTCATTGGGTTCTTGGGTGACCTCGCGAAGCTTATCAAAGTTAACAGCTTTGCGGGCAGATTTTTGTAGCCCAGCAATAAACTTGGAGTGGGAGTAAGATCGGGGGAGGAAATGGGAGAGGGAGCGGGATTAGGAGAGGAGGGAGAGGGAGAAGGGGAGCGGGCGTAAGGGGGTGGAGCAGTTGGGGGGCGTTCTTCAGTGGGGTTGAAGGCTGGGAAATCTGAATTGTCAGTTGTGGTGGAGGGGGTTCTTGCTAGAAGAAGTTGGGAGGGTGAGCAGGTTTGACAGAGGGAAGGATGAGAGCGCGGGTGGAAAGACTTGTATATGAATGAACCTCTGACCATTTGTGTTGAAAGTTGGATGTGATGTATTGGGTAATAGGAACTGCCACAAGCAGGCCTTTAGTGTGAGAGTTTATGTTTATCCAGCTGGGAGTTAGAATGCATTCATGTTGCATGTAGCTGTAACTGTGTTGGAGGCTTTAATTTTCCTGTGTCCTTGTTTTTGTCACCCCTGTTGTCTGTGGTTTCTCTAGAAAACTCTTGATGAAATCTAGGTCCTGCAGCTCTCCCAGTTGTAAACCACTGTTATTATCCCAGATGGTTGATGTGGTGGTAAAACTGGAAAAGGGAAGTTTCATTCCATTATCTTTATGGTGAAAATCTTTGCTTTTTGTTTTGTGAGAGTTTCTTGGGAGACCAGAGTACCTGGGATATGACCTTTGGAAGAATTTCTTAGCCTGTTTTCTCTTCCCCTTGGGAGAGAAGCTTTGAGGGGGCTGGAGTTAGCTAATTGTTGTTTCCTGGTCAGATAAAGCTTCATTAAAGCAGTGTTCTTGAGGGCTGGCCTCGCATCAAACACTAACGGGACACTCTAGGATGGTCATTTTCCCCTCCCCAGCAGCCTGAAGCCAGAGGAGAATTTTCCCCTTCTTCACAGTAAGAACACCTAGAGGTAAACTTAAGAAAAAGAGGTATCTTCTCTTCTATTTTATTGTTTTGGTTTTTTGAGACCGACCGTATATTGCAGTGTGGCTTTGAAGTCACTGTGCAGCCCAGGCTGACCTGAACTCACAGCAGTCCTCCTGCCTCAGCCTCCCAGAGTGCTGAAATTATAGGTGAGCCACCACACCCAGCTTTGAGGACCTTCTGAGACGGGGCCCTTGAGACCTCAGAATTTTTAACTCAGGTCCCACTACACAGAGCATCAGTTTATCTGTTCCAGTTTGACTGTTTCTGTTGCCAGTAAACTCTAATTCTGTTTATCAGCCTCTCTGCTTTTCAGGGCTGATTCTTCACCCTGTAAGCTTAACTCTGATGAATGTACAAAGAGTTGTTGTTTCTTGGTTTATTTGGCTGGAATGTTTTGGTTTTGTTTTAAGTCACAGTCTAACTATGTTGCTGAAACAGGTCTAAACTCCTAAAGTCAAGCTGTCCTGCCTCTGCCTCCTGAGTATCTGGGACTATAGATACGAGTCACCACACCTGGCCCTTAGCTGGAATCTTACTGTTTAGATTGTTTCTTCTTGTAAGAAAATAGCAATCTAAGCTCTTTACACGTTGGAGCAGAAACCGGAAATTCCCATGCAATGTAACCAACAGTGGCCAAGTATGTATTTTCTCTAATGGATCCATCTTGATAAAGTTTACAGTAGAGGAGAAAGGTTAGTAAGTTAGACTGATGTGTTACATATTCTGTTTATAATTATAAAAGGCAGTGAGGTTGAGGAAAGTACAGTTTACTCTCTCTTACATAGTAGGAAGTTGATATTCTTCCTTTGGGGGCCTTAGGAATGTTTCGAGAAGATTAGAAGTAGTACTGAGTTAAGGAAAGATAAGTGTCTGTTTCCCCTTTGTTCTGTAATTTTTAAGAGTTATGCTGAATCACTTGAGCATGTAAAGTGTAGGGTACAAAGAAAGAAACATGGCAGCTAGTTACAAATTGGACAACCTAGTGTGTGGACTTTATTTCCTGAAAATAAATCCTTACCAGAATGGCATGTGGAGGAGCGTGGGGCCTGTTCTGTTGGGGTATATCATGCATTATTGGACACATTTGCTACTTGTGTGTGGACTCACGCATGTTAGTGGCCACTGTTTCTCTATAAAGCATTGAGGAGCCTAGGCAGTAGGTGGTGTAGGTAGGTGAGAATACCAAGGCTCTGTGAAATTACAACGAAATAGACTGAGTGACTCCCCAGTTGCACACAGGTACTAAGAATCCTGTCTGGCACCCTCACATCTTTTTGTGGATGCTTTACCCTTTGCTCATTCTTGTCCTTGGAGGTTTTTGTGGGTGCTAATGGTTAGAGCCCCTCCTTTTCTGATGATGTGTCTAATCTTTCTGTCTTCACAGAACCCAGCTCTCCTTCAGCCTCCTCAAACAGCCCCTCCTTTGTCTTCCTAAAGATTTTGTGTTCTATCACTGAGAGACCAGCAGGACCTTCTGACCTTTTAACTTGGAAAATCAAAGTTTGAGTTTGTGGCTGCAACTTTTGTTTGGTTCAAAGGACTTTTCACTTTTAGGTCTTGGGCTATACTGATTATTTTCCAAGGATGAGATTGTGAAAGAGCTTACTATTAAATAAGTAGAGCACTTACTTGTTTTTCCCACCAGCACACTTACTGTCTCCCTTACCTATATCAGTTGGCACTACTTTCACCACCAGATTAGAATGAAATCATTTTATTCCTCTCCTCAAATGAGCAAGTAAGTTCAGTACTGCAATAATGGTATGAGGGTCATCCATTAGAAACATGAAATGAGGGTAAATAGTCAGGAACACAAGATCTTAATTTTCAAATGACAGATCTTCATGCTTGGGTTTGGATTATACATTTTTAGCAAAATCTTTTGATATCCAAGCCATTTTGTGTCCACTGAGTAGCAAATGTTGATACACAGTGTTCATTTTTCTCCCATTTTTGATAAATTTGGTTGGCTAGTGAAAGTATTTCTGTACTGCATAGTTGATATTTTTCCTATTGCTACTAACAGGCAATGAGGGGTGTGACTTCCAAACTATGCAAATGTCTTGCTCCTCATGAATATTTGTACCTTCAATTTGTATATCTATTAATCACTTTTGCCCCAGCCAGTCTTTACTGTGATGATCACAGAATGGTGACTTTTTTTTTTCCCAATTCTAACACTCCTTCCTTGTGTACTAATTGGTACCTGGCATTCTGCTTTTAGCAGGGACACCCCCTTACCCCCTATTTCTTTCTTTTTAAAATCTGTTACTGCTATGGACTCGTGCATTCCTAGATGATTCAGTGACTTATAATTTATTTACTGGCCTGCAGGGTTTTGGTGCTCAAACTGTCTCATATTTGACCATTCCTAGCTCTTCAGGATGACCGTTGTAGTATTTACCCACTTGTTATTTATTTACTTATGAATGCAGTGGTAAACACGTCTGCGCTCGTGTGAGACATTAATTAGAATTGTAGTTGGCTTCTGCAGAAATGCCCAGCAAAAGGCTCACCCTCTGGCTGGTGTGTGCCATCTGGGCCTGCACGTTGCTTCCTCAGGCAGCGTGTTACTGACCAGCAAGGCTCCTTGACCACATGCAGGCATGGAGAGCCACCCTCGGAGGGCGCAGAGCCGCTCCAGTGTGAGCATGTGTTGGTGGTTACCAAGCTGTTTCTACGCTAACTCAGTGCAGGGGACTCGAATCTGCACAGTGCACAGTCAGTCGTGTAATATAACATGGACTTTGCTTTTCTTCCATTATATTTTCTTCCCATTGCATTTGATATTTGGAAAATTGTCAGGAAAATTCTATCCTTTTTCCAGTGCCATTTTTGTTGCATTTTACTGTAATCTGCACAGTATGAGCATAGGTCAGTAATAGGTTGGCTTCCACCCCGTCGTTTTATCATCCAGTTCTCCTTGTAGTAACATGTAGGAAGTGGCATGTGACCCTGTCATCATTCTGTGCTCTCTGGAAATAAGTATATTGTGATGAGCTGTGACCAGATACAAGTGGAGAGAATCCTTTGTGCCTATGTGTTTGGCACATGTTCTGTGCAGCTCCAGACCTTTCACGGCCTCCCTCTGGATCACTCCATTTCTACTGTGAGTTAGTGAAGAACTGACTAGTTGGAAATGTATTAGTAGTCCCGTGGGGGTAGGAGTGTGGCTTAGTGGTGGAGCACTTGCCTAACAAATGCCAGGCCCTGGATTCCATCTCCAGCACCAAAAGGGAGTGGGGGACCCGGTGACTTCTTCATGCCCGTAATTTTCCTTAAATTTTGTTATTTAACATTTTAAGTCTGTACTGCATATTAGCCAAATGCAAATCCTGTATAGTATCCTTCAAAATGTTGGACATGCTTGTTCATAGCTCCTAATAATTACAGTAATACCACTGCAAGCCACTATTTATATGAATTTTGAGAAAAACTGATAGTAAACACTGTCTTTTAGTTGAATTCATGATTGTGAAATATGGACTATTAATTCCTTTGAGCTGGAGTTGTAGCTAAGTGATACACTGGTTGTCAGGCACACCCGCAACCCTGAGTTCAATTTCCAGCACCTCCAGAAAATGTTTTAAATAATAAATTCCTTTAGTATTGCCACTTCACAATATAACTTATTCAGACAGAGTCACATCATTTTAATTACGGTGAATTTCTTCCCAAAACGTTGGCTCCAAACCTGAAGGGGAGAGGGAAGGATCGGTGCAGTGCGCAGTGGCATGGCTTCCTGTTGGGGCACGCACTTGGTTCTGCTCCATTTGAATCTGGGCTGTGCTTTCTCAACTCCACCCTTGGATGTTTCCAGGGTTTTTTCCCTTCTCAAACATAGTTTATAGAAAAAGTAGGTTTACAGGACCAAGTAAACCGACAGGTGCAGCATAAAGTAACACTTGTTCAATTTAAGATTAAACTTCTGCAGATTGAACAGAAACCTAGTTTTAGTGTTTTGCTTCGAGATACGCTTTGGCAGCTTGCATAATCACAGCCAAGGTGTGTTTTGATCCTTTTATGACTGAAGACTCAGTGGCTGCTGCTATGAGGCCGCCTTTGGAATTCCACGAAGAGTGAGGGACAAGAATAACAAGGTCAAGGGTTCCTTTGCTGCTGCAGTGAATGGGCTGTTTCACGGAGCCTTGGCCTGCGGTGGCGGAAACCCCGGGGGGAGCCTGCAGCGTGAGGGGCGGTGTGCGGTGGGCTGGGCTGCGGAGGCCAGAGCACTGAGATGAACATGTCCACACCCACACGAGCGTCCACACCAGCACACTGGGCACTTCTTGGCGATCCCCTCTCTGTGGGGTTGTGGCAACAAAGTTTTTGAAAGGGAAGACAGTAAGAAATAAAGATGATCATCTTGCTTCTAGCCTGAATCGCTCTGATTCACGCCAAATTATTTTTAAACTTTTTTTTTTCTAAATAGATCTGACTTGCCAAGAATCGGGTGCTTGATTTTCAAAGAATTGAAATGGGTTTTGTTTTCTGTCTCCAACAATGAATTGGTCAGGGGGTTCAAATATATGTAAAAGTAGCTCACAATATTTTGGTATCTGAAATGCCTAAATGATGACCACGTGACATTAATTAATTATAGTCTTGGCCATGTGAAGGCTTCTGTTGTGAAGAATTCCTGTTTGTTTATTTGTTTGTTTGTTTGGTGCTGACTGGGGATTGAACCCAGGACCTTCACACTGAGCCACATCCCCAGCTCTTTTTTCATTTCAAGATAAAAGTCTTGCTAAGTTGCCCAGGCAACACTCAAACTTGGGATTCTCTTGCCTTAGCTTCCCAACATGCTGGAAATACAGACATGAGCCTTCCCAGGCTCAGCTTATATTGTTTTGTTTTGTTTTTTCATACTGAGTTTTGGGAGTTTGGAATTGACGTCACAGACACGTAGAGTGGGAGTCTTGTGAATTTGGAGGGTGAAGCCTTGAGTATGGGGGAATGGATCTACTCTGGCTCTCACTGATCTAGCAGGCTGTCCTATTAGAACTTAGGCTGCAGGATGTTTCACTGTACCTCACCAGGTTATGTACCTACTGGAGATTCTCTATCCCCATCACCTAGAGGGTTTAGGCACACCATTCATGGGGGTTTCAGGTTTTCACCCAGAAGCCACTTTATGGGGAAAACACAGGAGTGACCTGCATTTGCATTTGGAAAGATCACTGACACCTGTGCAGATGACCCAGAAGAGAGCACCCCAGGAGTCCACAGAGATGAAATGGCTTGACCCAGGTATGGAGTCCATGGAGGGTGGAAAAAGAAGACCTTCTAAGAGGCCCAGCTGGCAGGGTTTGTGTGTGGATGGGAGACACCCCCACCCCACCCTTGGTGAGCAGACCTGGATGAGCATGTGTCCCTGACGTCACATGTCATTCTCACACATCTTCTGCCTGGGCAGGAAAGGAGACAGAGCCTGGGAAAGGCCAGCACCATTGTTGCCCAAGGAAGCAGGATGAGTAAGGGGCATGTCCCGCCCTAGAGGCAGCCCACACAATGACACTGAGTGCCCTGCGGGTGAGTCTTGGCATGGGTGTGACACATAGGTGAGAGGTTACCCCCCCCCCCCGTGACTGGCTGGCTGGCAGCCACAAACTGGGATTAGAGAAAATAGGCAGCTGGTGACCTCACTTGTACACCTGTCACATATGAGGTGCCTAATGAGGTGAACGTGCTGGGATGAAGGTTCGATTTCTGAATGGGAAGATGGGGGAAAGGGCACCTTTCTGGTGGTCTGAAGAGTTACCTGTCTTCAAATGTTCCTAGGAAAGGCTGTGTTGGAGTCACCTGTGTCAGAGGTGTGACAGCTGAGGACATGGTCTGCTCTGTATTCTTTATCTTTTGTTTTTTCGAGACAGAGTCTCACTGTGCAGTTCAGGCTGGCCTCACTGCATTGCTCCTGCCTCAGCCTCCTAAATTCTGGGATTCCATTTGACAGTCTTAATGTTCATCCTTCCTTCTGGCTGACCAGAACAATTCCTTTGTTTTCCCCTCTGGCCACTGACTGGCAGGGTGATCCACGGGCACCCTCTGCTGTTGCTTGGTGTGATGTGGTGCTGGCGCGGTTCCAAATGATTCTGTGTGTTTCCCTTGTCTCTCAATCACCAGTCCCTTTCTCAGAGAAAAGCGACAGTGTTAGCACACTGCCACCAGCTGAAAAAGAGATGAGGTCTGCGCCCAAGTGGTCTAAATGCAGCTTTCTGACACGCAGCTCCTTTGTCCCAGAATGTTCTCCTCTGTCATGACTATCTAGTTCCAGAGAAGTGGTGTCACCCCAGGAAATCCAAGGCAGAACACCACCCCTGCTGCAGTTTCCCTGGTGTTGACATTTTCCAGAGCAATAGCCATTTTCTCTTATATCTGGCAAATAACCAGATTACTCTATGGATTAGATAAAAATAATTCATTTGTTCTTACAGTTAGTTACTGTGATGACTGAGGAATCTTTGATAATAGAATTTCAGCATTAAATCAGATACGCAGAACTTGACGTAAGGAACAAGTAGAGAGAGAACAATGAATCTGAAGACAGAATGGTCACTGTTGAGGTTGTGGATGAGTTTACTCTCCGCTGTCCCCTCTGGAACCCGTCCAACAGGGACCAGGCCCTTCTCTGAGGTGTCTCAGGGCAGTGGTGTCCTGTGTTTCTTCCACTGTTTTGCTTCCCTTCCTATATTTGCAGACTGCTGCTGTGGCTTCCCCTAACATGTCTGATTTTGCCTACAGGCCATGTCCTCATAGAGATTTCGAGCACCCACAAGAAACTCAATGAGACTCTTGATGAAAATGTATGTGGATTGGTATTATTTTTGCATAATGTTTTTGTTTTTGTTATAAAATTTTGCCTAAAGCCTCAAACCTGGTGTAAAATTTTTACTTCCTCTTGTGAACAGTTCAGAAAATTCCACAAGGAGATCATCCATGAGCTGGAGAAGAAGACAGAACTTGACGTAAAATACATGAATGTGAGTGCACAGTTTCCCTCTATCCTGCCCCATGAGCCAGATTTCTGAGCCAGAAGAGAACTTTCCCCGCTCTTTAGTCCACAGAAGCAAGTAGAGGGGCGTATGGCATTGATACAGATTTAGATGTGTAAAAACAAGGTCCCTTTGGGCTGAGCAGGCCTGTTTGCTACCACTTGGGCTCTGTGTTAAAAAGCATAGAAACAAATGTTGCAGAAAACATGCTGCTTCTGAGAGCACTGTTTTCAGAAAACACGGCTGTATGACAGGACATCTGCAGCTGGTGCTTTCACAAACCAGCACTCCAGGACGTGAGGTGCACGTGGGAGAACACCAGAGACCTCTTGTCCGTCACCCAGCACCGTGCATCCTACAGCTCTCTAGCTCTGCCTCCATGTGGCCCTCCAGCGCAGTACCAGGCTATTTCCATCTTTCTTTTCTGCTGCAGAATGCTTACTTTCATTGGCCACCCAAAGTCCCCTTTCTCAGCAGCACCCCACTGTGGCAGTAAGCAGTAGAGGTTACCTGTCTTCCTCACGAGGCCTGCTGCCAAATGCTCTGCTAGTTTCCACATGCTGTTCTTAAACATTCTGCTGTATAGCAGGAAACACCTTCCCCCAGTATCTAAGCAGTTGCTCTTGTTCATGCCATCTCTTGAAATTAAGTCATAAAAAAGCCAGAACCATGTGATTTTATATTGTTTCTATATTCATCAAAACATTTATTAGCCAGTGTCCAAAAGCCATTGAACAAAAAGAGAATAAAAGAGAAGACACTGCTGTCCTTGGAGAGCTATCCTGCTGGTCCAGAGCCTCGGGTGTAAACAGGGAACTTGAGAACCAGCAGCTCTGCCGTGTTCAAGTTGAATGTCGGGGTGTGTGAGGGCCCCCAGCAGGATAGGGCCGTATGTAGTGTGAGTGTATGAGGGCTACAGTCCCACACCCAATGGAAGTGTAAGCAGAAGTAACCATGACAACGTGGATGATGCTGCAGTAAAATAAGCACAACATTGAATTTACAGGCAACTCTTAAAAGATACCAAGCAGAACACAGGAGCAAATTAGATTCTTTGGAGAAATCTCAAGCCGAGTTGAAGAAGATCAGAAGGAAAAGTCAAGGAGGACGAAATGCACTAAAATATGAACACAAAGAAATTGAGGTGAGCTTCTTGGCAGTATTTCCTTTTATTGTTGATCACTATCTGTACAGTTTAAGGAGAGGCTTACTTCTCTCAGTCAGCCTCTACTTTATCCACTTGCTGTTGTGCTGCTGCTGAAGGTAAAAATAAGTGCTGTGATTCAGCAGGAGCCGAAGGCTGCAGTGTCCCGCAGTTAAGATAACTGGTCTGTGGGCTCCTAAAAACATTGGCCTTTCCCCCGGCTCAGGGAGGAGGAGGCGGCAGCCCCATGACTAGCCTCGCTGTCCCCATTTTATTTACAGTGGGGAAAAGGAGACTTTGGTTACGTCCTGTGGCTGGCATTTGGAGCCGGCATTTGAACCTTGGAACTGTCTGGTTCCAAAGCCTGCTGTGCAGTCCAGTAGAACGAGATCACCCCTGGGGTACAAAGGAGTATTTGTGCCAATTGCCTAGTGGGAATGTAAAGCCTGTGGCAAGCTCTCCTCGTGGGTGAGTCAGGCGTCTTGATGATGATGTCTGCTCAGGTCAGGTTACAACTTTGTCTAATGTTTATCTGTGTTTAGTGTTTACTCCATTATCAGAATAAACCAAGTCTAAAGGCGGCAGAAGATAAATGTCAGGCTGCACAGATATCTGATGCCTCATGTCATACTTGTATCCCTGTTATTTTCCTAGTATGTAGAGACTGTTACTTCTCGCCAGAGTGAAATCCAGAAATTCATTGCAGATGGTTGCAAAGAAGCTCTGCTTGAAGAGAAGAGGCGCTTCTGCTTTCTCGTCGACAAACACTGTAGCTTCGCGAATCATATACACCATTATCACTTACAAGTGAGTGCAATGGAATCCGTATTTTAAATCCCTTATAAAGTAATGCTCAGTAATTGAGAGATGGTACCTTTTCCTTTTCTCACCTGAGTCAGCTTTCTGTAGACTAATTTGCCCTGGGCATCAGTGTCTTTAGCAGGGCCAGCCCCGGCTGTCGTGTGTGGATCTGGAGAGGGTGAGACATGTCACTGGCAGCTCTGCCGTAGGCCACCCCCCACCCCACATCCATCAGACAGTTGGTCCTGTACTTTGCAAGTTGTTCATCCATGCTCCCCTCAGTAGAATGACTGGCTTAGTTCCCTCCTTCTGACACATGCAGCTGTGAGTTTAGAGCCCAAGAGCTATGACGCAACATGTGTTAAATTTCCCTTTTTAAAAAAATTATGAATTCTCCTGGGCCTGTGTGAGAATCCAAAACTTGGCTGGGGATTTAGCTCAGTGGCACAAGCCCCTGAGTTTGATCCCCAGCACAAAAAAAAAAAAAAAAAAAAAGAATCCAGACAAGCACTAATTGAAGTCAAATATTTAGTGTTGTTCCTAATAAAGTAATTCAGAGAATGCTTCTGTAGTATGAGAAGCTCTGGATTTAAGTTCCTTTTTCAGGTGGAAAAAAGCCTTGTCTTGTGTATATGCATGCGTATGTTACATATTCTATAAAGCTTTTGCTGCTTTAAGGACTATTTAGCTACTTAATCTAAATACTTAAGATCTAAAATTGTTATAGCAAAGGAAAAAAATTAGTGTATTATCACTGTTGTCCACTGTGTGTGTTTAGTAGTTAAAACAATGTCCAGGTAGCTTTAGAAACTTTTTTCTATGGTAAGGGCCTCCCTGTGGCAGAGTTGTAGCTCCAGAGGTGTGGAAATG
Organism: Hystrix cristata; assembly: GCA_004026905.1. Lineage (NCBI taxonomy): Eukaryota > Metazoa > Chordata > Mammalia > Rodentia > Hystricidae > Hystrix > Hystrix cristata. The sequence goes on from PVJO010001558.1 coordinate 82,614, forward strand.
ACCTTGAAGCTTCCTTCGTATGGCAACAGCCCTCTATGTCGTGAAGCAACTGTGGCTATTTTTAATTACTAGCAAACTCTTTTTTACATATAACTTTGGTTCCCAGTTATGCTTTGTAGAATGGTACAAACCAAGTCTGCTTCATTCTATACCAGAAGTTTCTTCAGCTATCTGAACATTGCTTTGTGGCTTCCTTATTACCCGCAATGTATTCCAGTCCTTTCTGTGGCTCTTAGATGAAGCAGGCCCAAGCAATGCCCCTGTGTGTCAGGGTAAGAGCCAGGGCCAGAGGTGGTACCACAGAAGGCTTTGTCTCCCCTAGGATTTACATCAGTGCCCCCAGCCACCTCTGACAGACCTAGAGTTTGGGTAAGAACAGTGTGATTGCCTTGGCAAGGAGCTTCAGGAAAGGCCCCTCCTTCCCTTTTCCGACCACATTGCTTCCCTGGAAAGGGGGCTCACTGGAAGGCTTCAGGCCTCTGAGAGTCCCATTGCCAGAAGCACAGATAGGCCTGGGGGAGCAGGAGAGCCCCCTCAGCTGCCAGGGAGCAGGTCTCTGCTCTGCCCTGCCTGTCTCTGCCCTGTAGCCCAGTGCTCTGCAGAGCCTCCGTTAGCCTGCAGCGGGATGTCTCCCAGCGCTTCCGCCTTGCTGCACTAGCTGTAGTCCCTCAGTCATGGAGATGGATTTCCTGGGACAGAATCTGATTCACTTGTCTGACACATGCATCAGAATGAGGTCAGAGTCAGCTCCCGGGCCTCTTGCCTGTGATGAAGGTGTCGCTTTTGGATGAAGTGGGAGGAAGAAGAGATGGTGATTGACATTTCTGGGGACACCTGGAAATAGTAAGCTTCATATAGGTTGTCCAACTCTTTTGAACTGGGGGGAGGGGATGGGCACACTGGGAATTGAAGCCAGCACCTCGCACATATTAGGCAGCTGCTCTGTCAGAGAGCTACATGCCCAGTTCCTGAACTGATTCTTGATCATTGATGGTCCTCGTACTAGTTGTAAGGTCTGGATTCACACTGAGGGAGCCTGCCATCACCTCAGCGAATGAGATACAGCAGCTCTTGTAGATGCTTTATATTGCTCACTGAATTAAACTCTAACCTCTTACCCTTCTGGTGGTAAGCCAGTAATACGTTATCAGTGATAGTATTTGATACAATTTTGTCAGCTCTTCAATGTGTCTTTGTCTTTGTGTTGGTTCTTTTGGATTTATAGTCGGCAGAATTACTTAATTCCAAACTGCCCAGATGGCAGGAAACCTGTTGTGATGCCACCAAAGTGCCAGAGAAAGTTATGAACATGATAGAAGAAATAAGGACTCCAATCTCTACCCCAGTATCCGGGACACCTCAGCCATCACCTATGATCGAGAGAAGCAATATGGTAGGAACCAATTGCTCTTCTCAATTTCAGTTGTGTGTTTATCAGCAGGATTAGGGCTATTGGGCCCAAAGGACCCAGGCTGCATTGGTGGTGGAAATCATGAGCTCCCCTTTCCTATGCCTCAGTATGCCTTCCTTACCCTTACCCCTTACCTTCAGATTTGGAATTAGCTGTGCAAATGTTTTATGCCACGCTTGATGGTAGTATCTTTGTTTTAGAAATTTTATTGATACTATTTTTAATTGTAATGATTCCAACTTTATAAATTTATTTTCAGTGAAGTAGATGTCTTAGAGAATAGACTAGTAAACTCCAGTGTCATTTATCACAATAGTTATTTTGGGCAAACAAAGTAGTCAAGGTAATGAATCAGGCTTTGTAGTTTGCTGTCATTTGACCCCGGGCTTTATTACTGTTCATAAACACACTGGAGTCTTTGGACTCAGCAGGTAGTTTAGATACAGGGACCCATCCTACCTGTCCATCTAAAGCCCCCTGAAATGATAGCAAACACTTTTAAAAACCAGCTGCATAGCTCTGGAGTAGAACCAGTAACCACAGGAAAGTCAAAGAAGGTGCCATTTATGGACCAGAAACACTGAAGGAGTCTCTAAAAGAGAGAGAATCAGGATCGAAAACACTGAAGGAGTCTGTAAAAAGAAAGAGGCAGGATGCATATGTGTGTGGAGAATCAGAACAGAAGGACCTTCAGCCCCAAGGACAGGCAGGGCAAACCTGCTGCAGAGTGGAGCCGCTCCTAGGAGCAATGAGCCCAGAGTCACCAAATACAAGTGGGACAGGAACTGGACCATCGTTTTATGTGGCTGCCTGGGGGCTAGTCACTTTCTTCCCCTCATGCCACATGTGCCAAACAATAAGGAGCAGGGGCTATTGTTTACTAAGCAGAAGAGCATGCGTGACCGAGGGGCAGGGTACACTCCCAGCAGTGTGGCCTGCCTCCTCCCCACATCACCAGGGTGGTCTGCAGTCATGAGGTCAGGCCAAATATGTAAAAAGAATGAGAACTCTCACAGAATGAAGAGGGACAACCAAGAGGCACTGGACAGTGAGGAAAGCCCACATCATAAAAGCAGCAGCACAATAAAACCCAGCATGACCAATATTGGAGGCAACAAAAATCTTGAGAAAGAAAAGAAAGGATATTACATCCACAAAGAAGAATCCACAAGAGCTCTTGGGAATTAAAAAATGGATTATTATTTGTAGTTGATATGCATGGAATTTTCTTCACAGTAACCCAGGCGTGGTTTGGGAAGGTGGGTAGGGTTGTGCACGAAACAAAATTGACTATGAATTCATCATCATTGAAGCTAGGAGACAACAGCATAACGGCTTACTATGCTGTTGTCTCCTATTTTTTATACGTGTTTGAAATTTTTCTAAAACAAAGTTGTTGTTTTTCTTTTCTTCTCCCCTGTCCCCAAATATCATCACCAGTAGATGGGCCTTTAGCAGAACATAGCAGCTTGGAAAACCAAGCCAATGAATTCTCCCAGAACACAGTGCAAAAATAGAAGGAGTTTTTAAAAAAATAAGGCAGACAAAGTAAACACAAGGTAGACACATTGAGACATGGATGATTTACCCAACTGCCTATTCACCATCACCACCTTCATGACCAGCAAAGCCCTCAAATCTACCTTGCCCAAAATCAGAGAACTGATTTTCTCTTCATCCCGTAAATGGCAGCGTCATCCTTCCAGTGGCTCAGACACAAAACATCAACTCCCCTTTGTTTTAAGGTACAACCTCCCATCAGCATATCCCATTTCTGCCTCCAAAGCACATCCCAAGTCCACCTGTGTCCCACCCCTCCAGCCATCTAACACTGTCCTGGAGATAACTGCACTGACCTTCTGCCTGGTTGGTTGGTTGGTTTTTGTTTTTGTCTTGGGGGAAGTGTGGTTTTTGTTTGTTTGTTCATTTTTAGTATTGTTTTGCTTTTCTCAGACCAGGTTCAGGCTGTTCTCGAACTTGCTGTGTAGCCCAGGCTGGCCTCGAACTTGTGCTCCTTCTGCCTCAGCCTGCTGAGTGCTGGGATTACAGGAGTGCACCACCATGCCTGGCTTTCCTGCCTGGTCTCGAACACATCAGCCACATAGGTTAAGGCCAAGTTTGAGAATGTTAGGCAGGAAAAGAAAAATCTAAAAATTTCTGGAGAGGGGGAAGAATTTACTTACAAAGAAAAGTGAGTGTCATTGATATCAGATTTCTTTTGGCAAAACAAGATGCTAGAAATTGGTGAAAGAATGATTTCAAAATTCTGTGGAAAAATTGTTTTCAATGTAGAATCCTGTAGCCAAGTTGCACTTAAGCAGGAGCCTAAAATCTAGAGACAGAAAGCACATTAATGGTTGCCAGAGAGCAGCTGCTGGGGGGTGGGGTAGGGGAGGGTTGTTAAAGCATGTGATACCAGCCAGCCCTTTTCATTGCTGTGGTGCTCTAAAATTAGACTAATAAAGAATTTTTTTATAGGTTGGGAAAGATTATGACACCCTTTCTAACTATTCACCAAAGATGCCTCCTGCAACTTCAGCCAAAGCATATACCAGTCCTTTGATTGATATGTTCAATAACCCGGCCACAGTTGCACAGAATTCAGAAAAGATAAGTAATTCAACAGGTAAGCTATCTAATTTGATAGTTATGTTTCTGATTTTTGAGACAGGGTCTCACTATGTAGTTCAGGCTGTCCTTGAACTCATTGTGTAGCCCAGGCTGGCCTTGAACTCAGTGATTCTCCTGCCTCGGCCTCCCAGGTGCTGGGATTACAGGTGTATGCCACCCTGCCCAGCTTTAGTTTGATTTTCAAAGGTACCTTTTAAAATCTTTTGAAAAGTAATTTGCAAAAGAAACATTTGGAAAAATGTGAGGGAGAGAGAAACAGGTATGGTGGATATGTCTGATTTTGAAGAGCTTACGGTTCCAAAGGTCTAGACTGCAGGTGAGACATTCCAGGACACTTACTAGTACTGTATCCTGGTGGGTGTTTGCCAAGAGGAAACTTACTGTTGAGAAATGTTATATTTAAAGATAAATATGACTGGGTTTGGTGACACATGCTGGTAATCCAGGATACTTGGGAGGCTGAAGCAGGAAGATCACAAGTTTGAAACCAACCTGAAGAATTTAGCAAAACCCTGCCTTATTATCAGATAATAAGAAGGGCTGAGGATGTAGCTCAGTATGAAGGTTCAATCCCTGGATTCAGTCCCCCATACTGAAAAAAAAGATTGAAAAATATAAGTAAATAACATAGAATGTACACACCCTCGCACTGTGTTCCATATTTGGTGACTATAACAGTAGAAATTTTTTTCAGTAAAACTATAAAAGTTCATATTGGAAAATTATGGCTATTAATCTTAGCAATATGCTTAATTCGAAATCTCATCTGTACTTTAGATCATCCCTAACAAGGTACCTCATGCTTTCTGGTGACATAAATTTAACTACTTAAATTTCTTAACTGTTGACTGTATTTCAACAAATCAGGACCAGTTACTGTTTGCAGACATTTTCGGCTTCTCTGTGTAGGCCCCCATCTTCCTACAGTCTTCAGTGCCCAGGACCCTCAAGACCTGTGTCATGGCACCTGAGCCGTCTGTGTGGGCATGTTGTAGGCCCTTCCAGTATGCATATGGCTGTGATCAAGCTGTGTGCTGGCAGGAGCTCACAGATCATAACATTGGAAGCTGTTAGGCAAAAGATAAGAGATTGCCCTAATGGCAATGTGGACTGCTTAGCAAAGGAAAATGATAGCCTGTAGCTATTGCTTTCAAAGGAAATAATTAGCTGTGTAAGAGATAATGTTAAAGTATATAATACTCTGTAGCCCAATTATTCAAATGACTCTACTTCTTTTTGGTAAAAGCTAAGTGAAAAGAGCTGGTGGGCTCAATACTACTGAGATAATCAGACAGTGGCAGGTTAAAGAGACAGCAAAGTTTATATTGCAGTTATTAAGAATTTGCGAAAATAAAGCCAAAGGCGATCTTGCATTGCTTTGAATTAAATCTCCACCCCAGTCTGTGTTTCCTGGAATGGGAGCTATCAGCCTGAGGTTGAGTTGAGCATGACCTGAGCAGCACGGTGCCCACAAGTAAGACCGTGGGCTTCGCTATCCATGGAGGGGATCTGGTGTGGCCTCTTGCTGGCTCTGTGATCCTGCCCAGCCTCAAAACTCTCTTGGGCGCAGTTTCCACATCTGTCATTGTCAGCAGAAACCGGGTCTCAGGAGGCTTCGTGGAAGGATGGCAGAGAGGTGGTTGACTGGCACCTACCAGGAGTTCAGTAGAGGGCCCTCATCCACTCATCCTTTCTGTGCTTAGGGAGAGAAGCCAGGACATCCACATTTCCAATTGCTACTTTGCCTCTGGCACAAGACAGTGGCAGTGGTTTGAGCTGCCTCTTGGGGCAGTTTGCCAGGCTGAAGAGAGCCAGTCGGCAGGCGACCAGTACAGAGGAAGCTGGTGTACACTGGCCAGTCCATCTTTTTTTTTTTTTTTTTAGTGCTGGGGCTCTGTACCCCAGGCCTTTGCACTGAGCTGTATCCCCAGCATTTTGTTGTTATTGTTGTTTTTCTCTTTTTTTTTTTTTTTTTGGTACTGGGAATCGAACTCAGTGCCTCATGCTTGCGAGGCAAACACTCTAACCACTGAGCTAAATCCCTAGCCCATGTTTTTCTTTTTTTGAGACAAGATCTTGCTAAGTTGCTAAGCATCCCAGGCTGGGCTCAAACTTGGGATCCTCCTGTTTCAGCCTGCAAGAATGCTGGGATTACAGGCAGGCGCCACCATGCCCAGCTCCATCCTTTTCTTAATAGGTGTCCTGCAGCCAGAGGCTGCCTCCACCAGCTGCGTAAGCCCTCGGGTCAAGGCCTACCTGCTTCCTGCAGGCCCTTCCCACCTGGGCAATGGAAAAGGCCTGAAATCTGCTACAGTTAGTTTCCATAGTATCATGTGGGCAGAATATGGGAATAAGTAGTTTCCTGGGGTGGTTCATTTTGAACTTGGTTTGTTGATCGCTCTGAAAAGCCATCGCCGCCACACTCACTTTAACAGACACTTCGGAAGATGCCAGTTTACAGCGATCGGTTTCAGTTGCAACTGGACTGAACATGATGAAGAAGCAGAAAGTCAAGACCATTTTCCCACACACTGCCGGCACCAACAAGACCTTACTCAGCTTTGCACAGGGTGACGTCATCACACTGCTCATCCCTGAGGAGAAGGATGGCTGGCTGTACGGGGAGCACGATGCCACCAAAGCGTGAGTCACCGCACGCCCATCTGCCAGGGTGCACACGGTCGGTCCTCGCTTCGGAGTGACATGTTGTCATGTGTGTGGGCGCACAAGCACTTCCGCCAAAGTCAGGATTCGGGTGTAGTTCCCTGGGCTTTTCCATGCCAGGGTATCTTTGGTATATTTATGCAGATACAGATAAGTTGAATACATTACTAGATCATACGATGTCACCTCTGACAGAAGGCTTAACTATTCTTTTGTTGTTTTAAAATCTATGACACTCTAGATTGGGGATTTAGCTCAAGTGATAGAGTACTTGTCTAGCAAGCGCAAGGCCCTGAGTTCAATCCCTGGCACCCCCAAAAAATAAAAATATATGACCCTTGCCAATGGTGGTAGCATTTCAAGCACATATATATGCATAAGCCTTGTTGTCCTAGGATGTCAGTTTTTATTCAGGTACATAAAATAAAACCAATATAAAAAATAAAAAGGGCAACCAAATAATGTGCATGTTTTATATGCAAAAATGCACACTGTTGTGTGTGTCTGCGAAGCACACGCTTATTTACAAAACCTCCATTTCATTCAGTCTACTCATGAGCCTTCATGGCCACCCTGGGCCAGCCTGCTCTGAGCTGTCCTGCAGATCTCACTTCCTGCGGGGACTGCTTCACACCTGCCTGTGACGCCACAAACATCTTTCCTTCTCACTTTGCCCCTGCAGGAAGGGTTGGTTCCCATCGTCATACACAAAGTTGCTGGAAGAAAATGCGAAGGAGCCGGTGACCATACCCACGCCAAGGTAATGAACGTGGCCCGGGTCACATCGGCCCTCACATCTCCAGGTATATTGAAGTTATAACTTAGATATGTAGCAACCTCAGTGTGAAACCTCAGCCCTCGTCGGGTAGAAACAGTTGCTGCTCCACAGAGGTTTCTGTGGCCCACAGGTTTTATTGGCCATCTGCTGTGGAGCGAGATGATCCAGGCCACCCGCTCTTCACCCCTCTCCTGCCAGCCCCCGCTACCATCTTCATGAGGGCCAAGTCCACAGCACATGGTCTCCATCTTTATCTATCTCAGCAGCCCTTAACATTGCTGAATACTTACCCGAAATGTCCTCTCACCTTGGTTTCTTGTTTTCCTTCTGCCTCACAACCATCCCTCTTCAGTCTCCTCCTCTGCCCTCCACTTAGACAATGCTACTCCTCAGGCAGGATCCATACTCAGTCCTTTCCCTTGTCTGTGCTTTCTCAATCATCTCCTCCACTCCATGGCTCCGATTACACCTGGGGCCCTCGACTGTCACCTCTGTGCTGATAACCGCCAGTCTGTCCAGATTTTAATAGTACCCATCACTTGGAGACTGTCCAAAGCACTTTACATTGATCAGCTCATTCTGTTCTCAGAACCACTCTATGAAGCAGGCCCCTACTTTAAAACTGAAGGACACTGAGGCACAAAACATTTATGAAGTTGCTCAAAGGCACACACACAAAAAATACAAAACCAAGAAGAGAATCCAGAAAGAGCCCTTCTGGGCCCAGGTGTGGATATTTAGATATGTAGTAGGTAGTTGTAGTGGGCTGTCCCTTGGGCCCTCAGAAATTAAAGTGGTTACCCTTACCCTAAACCGCCTCATGCTCACTCAGTGTTCCCTGTCTCAGGCACCTCCATAGCCCACCCAGCCATGCATGCAGGCCCCAGAATACCACGTGCAGCATCTCTCAGGTCCTCCCCTTGTTCAGTGTCTTGTGACACCGGCCCCATATGTTCATCCTTAGCAATATGGCTAAAATGCCTTTGTACCAAAAAGTAAATAAAAACTAAGCATCATTCTTAGGATATTAAAAATCTGAGTCTTTCTGGGTGTGGCGGCACATGCCTGTAGTCCCAGCTACTCAAGAGGCTGAGGCAGGAAGAGCACACATTTGAAACTAACCTGGGCAGTTTAGCAAGATGTTGTCTCAAAAAGTGCTGGGAATGTAGCTCAGTTCAAGGCCTGCCCCCAAAACAAAAAACTCCAAGTCTTTTTTTTTTTTTAAATCCAAGTCTTAAAAAAAAAGTTTTGACCTTAAATGCTCAGTGCTTGCTAAGTTTTCTTGTTTGGTATCCTTAGATTAAATCACTTAACAGCCAGCCCCTAATTAAACTCATTTCCTTCTCCTGTTTTGTCAGGCCTCTGGAAGAATTTCTTTTGAATATACATTTATGATCCAGTGAATGCATAACAGTGCTTTATGTAGTCTGTATGGCTCAGTCCCCTCCTGCTTCACACTTTTTCATTAGTGGCCTGCTGTTACTGCAGTCCTTGGCCATGGGACATTGGGTGTTGGGGTCCAAGTGGCAGGACTTTATCTGACTTGCTGTGTATTTTGGCCTCAAGCCCCGCCCCTGTGAGAAGCATCAGCACTGTGAACCTGTCTGAGAAGAGCAGTGTCGTCATCCCCCCACCCGACTACCTGGAGTGTCTGTCCACAGCGGCTGCTGCCAATAAGCAAGTGGATGCTGCCAAAAACACTTCTACCTTCAAAGCCTCGGCGGCCAAACCGGAAACCATGTCTCCTGTGAGTATGTGACTTGCTGCCGTCTCCCAAGGCACAGACTGTGCTCCCACATCGGGGTAGGGATGTTTTCTCCTCAGTCCTTGTGGGTTCCCTTCATCCTCACACACTTTACCCTCTCTGACTTCAGGCCTTTGTTTTTGCTTTGTCTTGTCAGCGACATTGTATATGTGGTAGTTGGTTGTTGACTGTTTCATTAAGGCTTTCATCTCCCCTGCCTTTGGTCACGGCTGCAGTCTTTCAATCATTTAATCCCCTTCCCTGCACTTTCTTCTGTTTCCTGTTATATTCTGGAGAGGCCTGGGCTCAGTGTGTGCTCTGTACAACCAATGCGTGAGTACTGTGTGTGAATTAACCTGAAGCCACCCCTAAGGAGGACAGGAGAGGGCACAGGCCTGTGGCATCCGTTCTGCAACAGCTGCAGGGTCTGCAGGCCTGGGCCAGTGTGGGGCCTGCATGCATGGCTGGCTGGAAGTGCAGAGATGAGCAGGTGAGATCCTGGCTCCTTCGGAGCTTGTGTCCTGGTGACAGGAAGCACACAATAAAAATAAGCCAAGATGAATTGGAAGTGAAGGCCATCCGCAGGATGGAAACAAGATGAGGTGACAGGTTAGGTTTGCGGGGAGTAGCCCAGGGATGGAGACCTGAGATAGGGAGAGGAAGGAAGGTGGCCCCACGGGCATGTGCTGGGAGAGCAACACGTTCGACCCAGCGTTTCTGAAGGAGGAGGCAGAACACAACAGTGTCCATAGCCATGCATGTCTCTGAGGAGGTGACATTTCAGCTGGGACAGTGACAGAGTCAGCCAGGCAAGGGCCAGCTGGAGGCACTCCTGAGACAAAGGGAGCAGAAAATTTCAACACTTTGAAGAGGGCATGTGCTCAGGTGATGATGACAAGACAGCACACAGCCAAGGGGCTTCTTGCCCTCCCGATTGTTCTCAGCATAGATATGCCACAGAGCAGGAGGAAATGGGAGACCAGGGCGGTGACTGAGAAGACAGAGTAGGCCCAGAGCACAGCAAGGAGTGGCCCTGCATGCTCTGGGTCTGGGAAGGCCCAGGGCATTGCAGCCGGTACACCAGGGCCCTTCCTGTCTGACCACTTCCGTGTCCTTGGTGGTGAAGGTGAAGGAAGGTCCTCACCTGCTGGAGCAAACTAAGTGTGGTGAGCAAGTTTGAAAACAGAAGCTGTAAAATACTCGTGCGGAGAATTAAGAGGATGAGCCTATCACAGAAGGGTCAGAGGACACAGACCACTCTAAGGCCTTGTTAAAATTCCTGGCCATGATTTAAAACAAAGCAAACAATGTGTGCTGTTGAGCAGCACTCCGTTGCTGAGGTTCATACAGGAAGGACTGTCACATGTTGTTTAATGACAGGATGAGTTTCGAGATGTGTTGTTGGCCAGGCATGGTGGCGCAGGCCTCTAATCCCAGCACTTGGGAGGCTGAGGCGGGTAGATTATTTTGAGTTCAAGGGCAGCATGAGCTACATAGTGACTTCAAGGTCAGCCTGAACTACATTACTAAGACCCTGTCTCAAAAAAATGAAAAAAAAAAAAAAAAAAGAAGTGGTGTTGGTGATCTCGTGATTGTGTGAACATCATATGGTGTGCCACACACACTCAGGTGTGATCTGTATGGAACCCACCATTGTGTTTGCAACCTGCTGTTGGTGCATCGTCCAACAGACACATGGCTATAAGTAGCTGGGGTTGACTGGGGTGCAGGTGCTGGAGGAGAAGGGCGTCATGGATGTTTGCAAGGGCAGGGTTGTGGTGTCCCAGACTGCAGAATCCACAGTGGGTAAGGAGGCCAGCAGGACAGTGAATGGGATGGGGAAGTGTCCTCTCCAGTTGCATCGTCACCAGAGTAGAGGATTGGAGGGAGGCCAGGAGGTGGGAAACAGGGACTGGACTCTTGCGGATGCACCCTTGAGACTATGCCCAGGGCCGCGTGGAACGTGGCCTGCCCGGCCTCTGCTCCCTCCTCCTGTTTTCCTTGCTGGCTCCCCCAGGTGCTGTGGTAGCTCAGGTGCAGCAGATACCTCTAATCCTCTTTTATTGCTTTTCATTATTTTCAGCTACCATGAGGACAGTTCTGTAGCTGTGTAGCACACACACGAGCCACCTGTCCACTTCACAGTGGAGATGTAGCTCCACAGTTCCACTGCCCACAGAAACCAGTGACGGGTGGTCCTTGTTCAGCAGTAAGCAGCAGGAGTCTCTCAATTATGTGAAATGGATTTTCCACTAAAATATGTACCTTGTGGATTAGTGGGCGCCTTAAGGATCTTGGAACATCCATGTTAATTGCTAATGTGTTTCACTGGTGGTCGCCTCCCGGGCTACCACAGCATGCTCTGCTCCAGGAAATGGGATTCTGAACCCTCACTCAGAATGTCTGGGGCTTCTCTTCCTGGATGAACACACTGCACCATATACTGTTTGCACTTTTATCAAACTTCGGCTTACTTCAGGTACTTACTCCAGAAATTATTTTTCAAAGAATGATATATTTATTGAAAATAGGGTTTCTCATTCTATCCTCATGGCAGTAGATGTCAAATCTGTAGAAAACCTCTTGGAAGGGCAAAAACATCAAATGCTCTTTCCATAAAGACTCTAGTACATTTTAAAACAGTATTCAAACTGTTTGGAAAGTCATATTCAGAAGTGACCTTACAGCATTTCTAAAAGCATAGAAGTTCCTTTTGGCTGAGGAAAACCTTTGACAACTGCGTGTCCTAAAATTTAGGATACAGAACACATTGTTCAGATGTGATCTCTGAGTTTGTAGTGCTTTTCCAATTTTTATTATATCTTCACCTTTTTCTATAGAAAAATTTAAACATACAGAAAAACAGAAGCATCTTCTTACCCCACTCCCAGCTTCAAAATGATCAGTTCACTTCCCAGTCCTACTTGGTTTCTATTCCGCCCCACAGTTCAATTTGTAGCTAATGCCAGACCTCAAATCATTTTGTCTGTAAACATCTAAGGCCTACTTTTAAAGTATAACCACAAGACCAGTAATTACTGAACACTATCAAAAGGTCACTATTCCCATTTCAGATTGTCTCCTTAAACAATCATTTATAGTATAGTTATTAGAATCTGGATCCAAGTCAGCTCTGTAATTTGTAATTGGTTGCGAAGTCTTAGGAGTTTTCCTATCAAGTCTCCCCTTCTGTTCTTTCCTTGCAGTTTTTTGTAGAAGACCAGGATTGTTTGTCCTGCAGGCCATCCCCAGTCTGCCCGCGCTGGCTTCTTTACACGGTGGCCTTTGGTGCATCCCCTTCTTTCCTGTGCTTCTTGTAAACCAGTAGTTAGATCTCAAACCTGGTCAGAGGCTGTTTCGTTTTGTTTGTGGTTTGATTTTGCTAGTGTGTTTCACTGGTGGTCAACTCAGTTGCTCTTTTTGTGACATTAGCAACCAGTGATGATTGCCTGGCATTAGCTGCTTTTCATAATGCCTTTTAAGGCAAAAGAATCTAGCCCCAAAATCATAGCACTAAAACTGCAAATGCAAACACTGAGACACTCTTCACCAACACGGGACAGTCACCCATTTTAAAAAATGAAGAAATATTTTCATGTTCAGCATTTTTACCATATGGATTGAACTCGATGAAGAAGGCATTGATGCAGTAGTTCTTGTTTCACAGAATTAGAAAGATTGAAAAGTCCAGTTTTTAAATATCAATATAATCAATAATGATAACTTAGGTTTTATCTCTATCCATCTTAAATGTGACCTAGCTTTAACTTTAAACCTTTCTGTTGGCTGAATGATAACTGGCTATCAGTGTGTCAGGAGACACACTGAAAAGTGCTGAGGAAAGCCACAGTGAGGGTGGGGACCTTCCCACCCTTCCCTGCTTCCCGTTCCCTTGGGCAGCAGCAACGGACATGCCAAACTTGGAAGGCCCATTAGAGGTGACCTGTGCTCTGTGGCCTCCAGCACATGTCTGGTCCCAGTGAGGCTACAGTCACTTTGCTACCCCAACTCTCACCCTGTGGGCCACATTGTCCTGCCCTGGGCAGAGCTGTACACCCCAAAAGCCCCCTTCCCACACAGATGTCTCCACAGCCCCAGGTCCCTATTTCTGTGTCCCTATTTCCTGTCTCACAGGCTAGAAGGCTACTCAGTGTTTCACTGGAGTAGCTGTTCCTTATTGGTTTCATGTAAGAACATTCAGAAGCTACAAATGTCTAATGAAAATGGCTTCCTCTGTGGCTAACTCACTGGTGACCAACTGTCCATGGAAAGGTGTAGTTATCACTGCTGACAGGTGAGGCGCCAGTACCTGCAGTGAGGTCCTGCAGATGAGTGTTGGCAGCTATACGTGATGACAGACTGCTGTGACCCACCCGACCTCCTCTGTCCGAGTGGGGTAGGGCTTGCCCTGCCTCAGATGAGACCTTCACAGTAGCAGCACCCATTCAGCATTGGCTGGCCACCACTGTCACAAAAATAATAAAAGAGAAGCTTCTCAATGTTTTCAAAAAATTTCCATATGTACTCTGACACCCAGCTACTGTCGATTGCACACGGCGATTTTTCTAACTTGAGAGTACTGAAACTTAGATGGACTACTAGACACCCACTGCTGGGCGCCACGCCCCACCTGGTGGAACGCTCCTGCATCCTCACCTGCAGCAATGCCCTGGCCACCAGCGTCACCTCTCAGCTGAGCTGCTTCTCCACTGCAGCTCAGAGCACTGGCTATGGGCGCTGCAGAGGGCTTGTCACAGGTCACGCGCCCGAGTCACAGCAGCTAGCCTTGTATAAGCGGTCAAAGGTGAGCTCTCGAACACAGAGCTGCATTTCAAAGTGCGTGTTTGCCAGAGCTGAGGGCACCTTGATTGAGAAAGCAGCCTGGTGACTCACACCAATTGGCTTTCCCCTATCTGGGTGTCAGTGTCCCTGTTCAAGAAGAAAGGCTCGACCTGGATCAGAGGTGTGAACACAGAGGACGGCTAACAGCGAGGACAGCTGTCAGTTAGAGCTGCCTTCATGGTGACCAGCTGCACCTGCCTGCCAAGAAAGGGGGACGTTCTGTCCTGCTGAATGGCTGCCCAGAGGGGCCGGCGTCCAGCCTGCCCTTGCCATCCCCCTCAGTCACTCTGCCTGCCTCTGCAATGTGGCCCTGCTCAGCATTCCTGGCAGGACCTGCTCCCCCTGGTTGGACCTTCAGGCCCCTCACGCCTCGAGTGTCACCAGTGGCCCGGGAAACAAGCTGTGCTGGATGGTCTGAGCTGAAGGGGAGCACCCTGTATGCTGGGATCAGGTGGTCCCTCTTCACGGCATGTGGCTCTGTACAGCTGGGAAGGGAGCAGCACAACAGACAGCAGGTGACTAGCCGTCAGCGGATGTCTACACAAAGCGTTTTGGATTTCTGACAGTCAGCAGCCTGTTCTTTGCTTTCCAGTTCCAAGGCTGCCACTGCCCTTGTCATGTTTGTTTGTGACAGTGTCTCACACTGTAATCCACACTGGCCTTGAACTCAAAGTATAGCCCAGACTAACTCCAACTCTTAGTCCTCCTGCCTCAACCTCCCAAGTGATAGGATTACATGTGTGTGCCACCATGGCTGGCTCCACCTGTGTCATCTTACAGGCAGCCAGCTCTACTCTTCTGATGACCCCCACGGGAACTGGAGTTCAGTCTTGTTCGTTTTGCTCTGGGACCATCACCATGCCGCCTGCCAGGAAGGAGCGCAGCAGAGGCCATGTGTCAGGCCCCGCCAGTGCTGCCCACCGTGCCCCTCCTGCGGCTCTAGGCTTGGAGGCAGCGGGGGAGTGTGGCAGTTGAGATGAGGCAGGGACACTGATGAGATACTCCAAGGTCACCCTGGTGAAAGACACTAAAAGTGCATAGTGGCAGCATTCTTGAAGCAGGTCACTGCTGACCTTGTATCCGGAAGGCAGTCCTCTTGCCACCTTGGGGCTAACTCGGAGCTACCGCTCAGTGCCGCTGCCCACCATCCAGGAGAGAAGTGTGCCATTTGTACCACCAATCCAGGAAAAGATTCAACATTCAAAATCCAAAGTACAGTTTCTACTGAATACATACCGCCTTCACAGCCTCGAAAATTCAAACAGTTGCTAGGCAGGGACTTGACTATGCTAAGTAAATGTTTTATTAATGAATACCGCATACAGGAAAGTATACAGTGAATTTTTATCAGGTGACTCCACAACCAGAACCAGGTCAAGAAACAAATTCCCAGCCTCAGAAGAGTCCCCTCTGCATGCCCCACAGTTACTGCCCCTCCTTCAGGCCAGAGTCCTGCATCCTGGCAGAGGTACCCTCAGAACTGCCTGCTGTTGGGGTGGATGCTGCAAGTTGTTCTCCTGTTGGGTTTCCAGGTTGGGCTGTTAACACACAGCTGCCCATAGTGTGCTGGCCTCTTGGTGGTCACATGTGCAGGCCTGCTTGTTCATAATGGGAGTGGGATTGCTGGACCCAGGGTATAGGCAAGGGCACTGAAGATTGGGGTCTGCCCCAACACTTGAATGGCCTCAGGTTGTCTTAAAACGTACCTTTTGCCTCCCACCTTACAGCACTTGTTGCTGCTTTTTTTGTTTTGGAGACAGGTCTTGTTGTGTAGCCCAGGCTGGCCGCAAACTTGAGATCTGTCTTGGCTTCCCCAGTGCTAGATTACAGGGATGTGCCGCCACTCAACTAGTTGTTGCTTTTTGCCACATTACTTTCAAAGATTCCTATGATTGCTTTTGTCAGATGCTGTGGGCTGAGCACCCAGATGACAGTTTATTAAAACGTGGCTGAATTTGTTTTTAAGTCACTCAGGCCAGGAAGAGGACAACTGGCCAATGGGGGTTCCTGAGTGGAGGGGGCTTTGTTTGCCACTGTCCCTCGTGATGACCATAGAGGGAGGGGGCAGTGCTTTGCCCCAAGGAAAGGCAGAGGGAAGGAGGTTTCCAGGGGGAGGAGGAGGCCAGGGCAGACGGCTGAGTGAGCCATGCATGAAGTGACACGTGTGCGCCTGAGGCTGACACGCTGCCCTTCCTGTGCCCTCAGCCAGAGTCTCCTTCCAGTGCCAGGCTGCTGCTCTGGCTTTGTGCTCCAGGCAGTGTGGTCACACTTGCACTTTGAGCAGTTAACAGGCCTCCTGGTATATTTTCAAAATAAATAATTAGCCCTTAATCACATTATGATATGAAAATTACCCCAGAAACCACTTCTGTGCCTGCTGAGGAAGCTCAGTGTGCTCTGTGGGTAGGAACCAGTCGCACTTCCCAGCTCTGTGAAGGTGTCCTGAGCAGGGCAGTCGCTTTGCACTGGTCATCTGGGTGCCCTGCAACCCAGCCCTGGAGACCCTGTGGGGAGGACAGGTCTGAGTTCACAGCCCAGGCCCCCCTCCTGTCTCTGGCTGTGAAAATCTGTGCGTTGAACATTCAGTAGATGCTGGCACAAAGATGTCCTGGCCCTGGCTTTCCTTCACCCTCAGCATTTGGTCTGCCTGTGCCCGAGATCACTGGGAGCTTGCTGGGGACTTCAGGACAGCCTAGTGGCATGACACTGCCCTCTGCTGGGTGACCACAAGAATTAGCTCCACGCGCTCAGGCAGTGACTTTCTAGGGAACCGTAGGAAGACTTTGAAAAGACTGCAAGCTTTTTGGAATGAGGGCAAGAAGGTGCCCCTGAGCCAGCTGTGCGTTGTGGTGCCCAAGTGAGACCTGCAGGCCCTTCTTCCCCTGGAGACCTGAGCGTGGAGGCCAGCAGAGCTCTGTGAGGGGCAGTTCCTGAGCTTAGATGACAAGTGTACTTGGTTGTCTCCCTCATTTTTTGGAACTTTCTACAAGATCTCTTCTGTGGCATTTGGCATCAGCCCCCAACCAACAAGGTTTTATTGTTACTGTGCCATCTGTCATTCAGGCTTTGGCTCCCAAGAAGCAAAGTACAGTGGTTACTGCTCTGTGAGAGCCCCAGAGTCTACTACATTTTCCTGAAGTCTGAGCTGTTTTGTTAGGAGGTGTTTTCTTCTGTACCACAGCTCTGCTGCCCGGTCTGATGTGCTACAGTCTGAGTTTCTTGTGTTTAGGAGTTGGGTGTCACAGGCTGACATGTGCAGGCCACTTTGTTTGCCTGACATGCGTGCTATCCTGGAACACTTTTCTTACCCTTATTCTTCTAAGTGAACTTACACACCACAGTAGTCTCAAAGATGCAGTCTTTCCGCTTTACACGTCTTTACCTACCCGCCTTATATAAAAGTCCCAATGTCAGGAGTCTTCCATAAACATCCTCCTTTTCTTCCCCCAGAGTGATGCAAATGGGACCGCCAAGCCACCTTTCCTCAGGTACGTGCAACTCGGGCGAGCAGCTCTCCTGAGCCTAGTGCCTCCTTCCAGTTGGGTGAGTGGCAGGCGGTGTCCTCCATGGGGTCTGCAGCGCCCAGCCCAGGAGGCCCAGCCTGAGCAGACCTTGTTCATTCATGCAGTCAGGGAAAACTATGGCAGCCACCTTTCTCTTGACCCTTTCAGTCATTCCCAGTGTGGCATCTGCTTGGATCTGGCCTGTGTCCCAGTAAGGCTGTCCTACATGGCCCCTTCCCAGCAGAAGACTGAAAAGCTGTGGGCTCCTAGGTGTCCGTTACCAGAAGCTTTGGGATTGGGCCAGCCAAGGTGGTGCACACCTGTAATCCCAGCACTGAGGGAGTCTGAGGCATGAGGGTTACAAGTTCAAGCCCAGCCACTTAGCAGCTAAGCAAGACCTTGTCTCAAAATTCAAAAAGGGTTGTGATGTATGTGGCTCAGTGCAAAGGCGTAGGGTTCAGTCCCTGGAACCAAATTTTTTTTACCAAATTTTTTTTTTTAATTTTTAATTTAAAAAAAAAAAATCCTTGGAGGATTCCCTCAGTGGTAGATGGAGAGAACTGCCAGACACTCTCATGCTTAAAAATGCCACCCAGCATTTATATATAGTAGGAAGACAGCAACATGATTTCGTAAAGCTGGAGCAGTAGGTATTAAAATCGAATTCCTGTCTTGGAGGGATATTTCTGTATAGATTTTTCCTTTCTCCCTACAGTGGGGAAAACCCCTTTGCTACTGTGAAACTCCGACCCACGGTGACAAATGATCGATCAGCACCGATCCTTCGGTGAAGATGCCAAGGATCTCCTGGTTCCTCTATCGCTCAGTTCTCGCCTGCGAAATGATAGGTATCAGTCGTGTGACAAGTCCTGGGAATGTTGGAAGCTTCACCAGAAGGTGCCTAATTTTCAATGTATCCTACTCGAGCAAATCAATGCATTTCCTCAATTTAACATAGTTGAGCTTACACATTTCTGTCTCTAAGTAATAGTTTAGCGGCCAGCTCAATCGTTTAAAGTATTTTCTTCCTCTTTTAAAACTAGTAAATTTGGTTCCAATCCCTAATGTATCTGTTCTTAATATTCTATGATTTTTTTTTAAATAAGAGTCTGTGCTTTTATGACTGGCTTTCTGCACCTGAACACAAATGAGACCAGTTCTATTTTATAAAGCATGTGCTCTTAAGTAGCATCATGATGTTTATCTAAAGAAAATACTGTGTAAGTCTGCATCTTAGCATGCAAATCATTTTAAGCAATATAAATTACGAAAAATGTATTAAATATAATTAATTTTTTAACTTACACATTTCAAACTCTTGATGAAATATAGAGCTCCCCCAATTCAGACATAGCTGACGTTCTGAGGAATTTGGCCTGGCCTGCCCCCAGCCATACCAAGCATCCTGTGTTGAGAGTTACCAGCAGGGTTCCCAGTGCCCTACACACTGGAAACATGCTCTCCTTGAGCTAGGGGACCAAAGCTGGGAAACTTCTTGAGGTCTAAGATTTTGTATGTTTGAATCAGGCATGAACCCTCAAGGGCACTTAATGAAGCCAGGATGACTCTGCAGCCCGGCATCACACGGAGGGTTCTGGTCAGGCCTCTGCGCCCGGGGGCCACAGTGTGTCCCTGGCTGGCAAGGACCGGCCAATCACGATTGAAATTCACATTCAGGCCACTCACTGGGTATAGGGGGAAGAGGCTGTTTATCATGGCTTCTTTGGATCCCATCATTGCGATTACTTTTCTGTAAGCTGAAAGTTGGTCAAAGTCTCAGTAATGGCGGTAAGCCAGCCGACATAAGACTTCAGGCACCGTCAGGCTCTCCTGGGACAAACCAGGCACCCCCATGAAGGGCTGCTGCAGGACAAGGTCACCCCTCCCTGTCCTACAGCACTGTCTTCAGAAGGTGCCCAGCCAGGTTTCAAACTTACATAGGCAGCCAGGTGTGTTAGCACAGGCCTCTAATCCCAGCACTCCGCAGGCTGAGGCAGAAGGATCACCATGAGTTCGAGGCCAGCCTGAACTACATCGCAGGACCCTGTCTTTAAAAAATAATAAATTTATGTAGGTGGCCCCACCATTCCCAAACCCCAAGAGCAGACTTAATGGAGCCTGCTGTTCTCAGAGGTGAAGAACAAATGAGGGGCAGGTTTTAGAATGTGCGAAGACAGGAGACGGTGGGTGAGGTCACACCCAAGCCTCAGACTACCCCTTCTGGGGTCCTCAGGCTTTGTTACAGCGGCTCAGGAAAAGGCCCGGGACTACTTGCTGCAGTGTGCGGCTACCCGAGGTCCCTGCCCTGAGGTTCACACTGCAGTTGTCACAGTGTTACATTCAATGTCGATAATAAAAGTGAATTTGAAACCCACGTTCCTGGGCTGCCGACTGAGGCGCACACAGCCTCCCGTCTGGTCTGTCTGTCAAGACATCTCAGGACAAGGCTGCACACACATGGCAGTGAGCAAACGCTGATAAGCAGGAACAGCTGAACAGTGGTATGAATCTCATTTATTTAAAACAGTATTTCTCACCTTTCTCAAATTGAAGACTGCAAAAAATAAAAGCAGTGCTTTCTTGAGCTGTCGTTAACCTGGGGAGCAGCGTTGCCGCCTCCCGCCCTCTTCGAGACCGAGGCTGGCACATGCCAACCTGTCCCACCTCACTTTACAAAACAGTCCCGAAGCTTAGTCAAGTAAAACTATTGTACACAACATTTACATTAGAAAAGATAGCTGGCCTCAGGGAGCCAAGTGTGTTCTCTTAAGTGAAGGTCGCGCCACAGTTGGGACATCGCCGCTTCCTCAAGGCAAAGCAGCAGATGAACCCAAAAGGAAACAAGATGATGGCCAGAAAGATGCCCAGGAAGGTGAAGCAGTCCTCCAGAACCCCGACTCTGTGGAGAGAGGAGGCACGCGGGTTAGGACCCCCCCGGGACCCCAGCCCAGAACCCCTCCTCACCCAGGAGAGCCGGGGCCCCCTGGGGAGGGCGGCCCCGACCCCGCCGCCGCAGTGACAAGGCTCTGTGCGTCCTCACAAGCCAAGACCCACAGGAGGCAAATGCTAGTGTCCACCAAATCTCCTGCGAGCAGGAAACCCAAACCAAATCACTTTGGGGTATTTTTTTCCCCTGTTCAAGAGTTTAGATTTCTGACCATGCCTAAGGAAAACGCCCTCCAAAAAGTGACTGATTTGGCGTTTGGTTTCACTACTGGGGCCTGAACTCGGGGCCTCTGCACTGAGCTACATCCCCAGCTCCTCCAGGTCTTAGTAAGTTGCCTAGGTTGGGCTCAAATTTGAGAGCCTCCTGCTTCAGGCTCCCAGAGTGCGCTTTTTTGGTTTTTTTGGTGGCAGGATGAGTGATAGACTCAAATCAGCCATGTTCACACAATGTCTGGAAGGCTTCTTGAGAGATTTAATATCAAGGATGCTACTTCATAAAAATCTCACCTGCTGTGTGTGTGGGACATATGTACCAATGAACAGTTTCAGTGATCTGAAGTCAATAATAAAGGCAAGTTTATCAAGGATGACTCCTCAGGCCATTTCTAGACAGTTCTGGACCCAGTGCTGAAATTAAAATGAGAACCACATAGGCTGAAACGAGAACAGCGTCCCTCCCACCAGGAAGATTCTGACGAGCTCCTCCCAGGGCTCAGTGGCCCCCATCCAGTGCTCACAGGGGAGATGCCTCTGAGCAGACTGCTGAAGACAGAAACAAGGGCAGAGATGACAACATGGGGGTGGAGGATGGTCCTCTCTGAGAGGTGGTATCTGCACCAGTCCTGCAGGGGTAAAGGGTGAGGTAGGGATGGTCACAGGATAAAGGGGGAGGGTTCTGGGGATGCTGCACCTGCTGTGCACATGTACACGCAATGAACTCCCCCTGCTAAGCAGAGAGAATGGCCAGAGGCCCACACCCTGTTGCAGGTCCTGGGTGGCTCTGGAGTGGCTTCCTTCTCTATCAGCGGTGCCTGCCTTCCGTGGAAATCTTCAACTGTCCCTTAGGCCAACCAGTCCCTGGAAGCAACTGCTCCTCCTGTCTCCTTATGCACAGAGGAGCAAGCACACAGCTTGAAGTATAAAGCTGGAGAACAGGGCAGCAGGCTGGCGGTGGCCTTTCTTGCCAACCCCACCTAGGGCTGCACATTGTGGCAGGCTCCCTTTCCAGGACTGGGACCTGCCCCCTTCCCTACTCTGAGGACAGTAGGGCTGTGATAAAATGAACATTCTAAAAGTCTGATTTTTCAAGCTGGGCATTACAGCGCATGCCTGTGATCCCAGCACCAGAAGGCTGAGGCAAGAGGATGGCCCTGAGTTCAAGGCCAACCTGGGCTGCACAGTGAGACCCTGTCTCAAACCAAAATAACTAAAAGTCTGCTTTTCAGCTGCTTAAAGAACAAGTTAAACCCAATGCCTGGCTGTTTCCCTCCAACCTGGACCTTGGGGCCCCTGGGGTGGCTCCCTGTGTTACCTGCCTTGTCTGCAGGTCCATCGCAGCCTTGCATATTGCTCTCCTCTGGGGTCAAGCATTCAGGGGCAACAGCCTCCACCTGCCTCCTCCCTAATTCTGCACCCAGACCCCAACCCTCATCTGCACTGCTCTGGACTCTTTCCCCCCAGCAGCTAGGGCACGAGCACTGCTTGGCACTGTAGTTCCTGACAGGGACAGGCCACCTTCTGAGGTGGCCTCACGGCTGCCAGAGCTACACTGGAACCTGAAGAGTAACACAGTTCCACCCAACTGGCCGGCCTGGCTCCCTTCGCCCTGCAGGCTCCCCGGCCAAACCCACCAGAGCTCAGGGCCAGCAGTCTGTGCCACCCTCTGCTGGCCCCTCAGTCACACATGTTGGGCTCAATGCTGCAGGCTGCCCACAGCCTCTGCACCTCACTGCCTGCTCCACTCACCCCATGTCCCTCCAAGCACACCCCAGAACCCACATCCCTGCGTCCCAGATCACAACACCAAAAGCAAACAAGCTCCAAAAGTGGAACTTTCCCTAAGTATCCAGCAAACTCACCTGGCAGCAAAGGGACCTGAACTCTGACGTAGCTGTTTACAGCCCTAATTTATCCTGCCTGGTGAGAAGCATTAACCACGGTACTACCCCAGTCCTCAGAAGGAGTGCTGGGGTAATTTTGATTTTTAAAACCTAATACCTGGTCTGAGAAACACAATCCAGCCTCTAGGCCAACATGGATGCACGGACCTCCACAGGGTCCTGCTGCGATAGCAAGGAGGAGACCCAGCGTGTCCCCTCTCCAAACACAAGAGGTCCAACTCAGCCACGACTCATTTCAACTCCATCTACAGACTCAGAACCTAAACTCGAACCTGACAGGCCTGGCTGCAGGGAACATATCACACGGCGGGAGGGCCAGGGAGGATACGGGAGCTGGAGAAATTAGGGCACTGAGTAATACTGAAAACTCATCTTTAACCCCTGACTCGAACCTCCTGGAGCCACTGGCCACTGGGTCCTCTGATGTCTGCAGAGCCAGGTGCAGGGACGTTCCTGACACTTCACTGGGACCACATGGGCAGGGGAGGCAGGGAGGTGCAGCAAGCTCTGAGCTGTCAGGAACAGGCAGTCTTGGCATGTCCCAGGGCCCACACCCAGCCAGAAAGAAAGAAAACTGCCCTTGCCCCTTCTGTGTCCCCACAGGAGACTGAGCCTGCGAAGCTGGGAGTGGTGTGGCTGGGTCTGAATCTGCCACTCTATGGGAAAGGACCCCACCCCACAGTCCTGCCCACCCCCAAGACCCCGCCCCAGGCCACCACCAGCCATCTCCCAAGGCAGCAGGCCTCACCCAGAGTCTGCAGCACTGAAGGACAGCATCTTCCCTTGAAAAGACGAACGAACACAGGCTTCCTCTGCTAGCAGCACCCTTAAGGCCAAAGCTGGGACAGGGCAAGATGGCCCACAGCCTGCCCAGGGTCCCACTCCAAAAAGGACGCCCAGAGTGACACAGGGAGCTGCCTTAACAGAGACAGTTCACAGGACCTTGGAAAAAACCACCTGTCACTCGGAGGCAGTTCTCCCCAGTCCATTTCAGGCACAGCCTCAGAGCAGAGGCTGGGATGGCATGTGGCTTCCCAGAGACTCGGCCTGTGCCACCACCCCAACCTGGCTCCAACTCTGTTGGGGCTGGGGGGCTGAGCCACAGCCTGCAGTCCCAGACACAGTCCCCATCTCAGGCTGGGCACAGCCACCCTCCCAGCTCTGCACAACCAACTTCCCTCTCCAGCTCACCCAAAGCAAGGCTGGGACTCAGGCAGAAACAGCTCTTCCATCTCCTGACATCATCAGAAGCCCAGGCTCTGTTGTGGCCCCTCCACTCACAAACCGCTCCACACACCTCTGTCACCTCATGCCCTCCCGGGCCCCCAGACACCTCCACACTGACCAGCCAGTGCCACATCCAGGGCCTCCAGGTAGCACCTGACCAGAAGAGCTGCAAGACCCTGCTCTCCCCAGATTTCCTCGTGCCTTCTGGCCACACCCACAGCTAATACCCAATGACAACAACCCAGCCAGTACTTGTGGGGGTCCTGCGCACATGCCAGGCACATTCCACTTGTGACCTGTGCTCCCAAGTCCTGACCAGCACCCCCCGCACCCTTCAGTGCAGAATGGCCCTATCAAGTGGGGCTGCAGAAGCTGCCACTTCGCCCTGCACCTAGGGACAGACACCACTTCCAGGATGGAGGACCCAGCTGCAGAGGTCTAGAATGTGCATGGACACACCACTGGCCAGGCAGCCCAAAGGGGCAGGGCGGGGTGCCATTCAGGACAGGCAGGAGCGGAGCGCAAGAGCCAGTCACTGGCCAGGGGTGTAAGAAATGTTTCTTATTAACAGCTAAAAAGGGAAGGTGGAGTCAGGCGCTTAACGGAGGCTCAGACAGGATGGCAAAGTGACAAGCCACACGGGGTTTTTATGCCAAGCTTGCTCAGAGGGAATCACAGACGTGTGACTTGGGCAAATTCCTGCCAAGCCACCAGGGAGGGAAGAGACAGAGCCTGACAGGCTGGATCTAGAAAGGGAGGAAGTATGGTCACATGTGAAGGGTACCATCGCCCAGCCCTAACACTCCAGACAGAGAGAGGCTTCCCTGTTTTCAGGGGATCGTCTCCATTCTGCCACCACAGAGCAGCAGCCCTAGGGCCACACACACTCTCCCGGCGGCAGAGCACGGCCTCAGGGAGCCGGGGCCAGCAGGAGGGCACTGTGCACAGAGGACAGGGACTCTGGGTGTGCAGGCTGCCACGTGATCTGACATCCAGCCCCTCTCAACCCAGGCTGGAGGGGCCTGGAGAATCAAAGAGCGCTCTGGGTGGGGTATTGTGGGAGAATGAGGCAGAAAGAGGGATCTCCAAGTTTGAGCCCGGCCTGGGCAACTTAGTGAGACCCTATTTAAAAAAAAGTAGGAGGGAGGAGAGTGCTTGCCTAGCAAGCACAAGGCCCTGAGTTTGATCCCTGGCACCAAAAAAAAAAAAAAAAAAGAGGGGGGCAGGGGCACTAGAAATATAGCTCCATAGTTCTATCCCCAGTGGTGTTAAAAGGGCTCTGTCCAGGCTTTCCTTTTTGGGAGGGGGAGCACAGGAGGCCCCACTAAGGATCAAACCCAGGGCCTTTAAACTACATCTCCTGCCTTTTCTTCATTTGAGAGAGGGTCCTGCTAAGTCACCCAGGCTGGGTTCAAACTAGCCTCAGCCTCCCTGAGTGCTGGGATTACAGGTGTGCACCAAGACACCCGACTTCCGGCACATGCCCCTAAGGACTGGGCACCCCCCAACTTGTCCTCCACTGCCCTGGGGCACAGAGGAAGCAGTCAGTTTCCAGATGAAGATGGTGCCCCACAAGAGCCCAAGACTTTCCTCCGAGGGCAGGAGACATAAGGTGACCTTGTTCCACATTCTACGTGTTTAACTGGGGAGCCCCCTAAGCGGAAGTCCTTTCAGGCCTCTGAAATGACACAACTCAACCCCAGGGAAAGGGAAGTATCAGGGAAAGTGCTCCCCACTCCAACAGCAGCACAGCAGCCCAGCGGGCAGCCTGGATACTCCCTCCCAAAGGCTCCTCCATGGCCCCACTGCCCTGCTGCTCGCTCCCCTCCTCCAAGTTCAGGGGCTTGAGCAGAGAAGAACCTCATGAGACACTCCTATTTCCTAGACAAGGAAACAGAACCAGCTGCACCTGGCAAGGCCAGGATCGGAACCCAGCTTCTCTCAATTACCCGCCCTTCCTTCCTGCAGGCAAAGCCATGAAATCGCAGCCCGAGCTCTCCGCTCCAGGCATTTCTTCTTTCTTTCTTAACAATACTGGGGACTAAATCCAGGGCCTTCACACTGCGCTACATTCCCAACCCTTTTTTATTTTTAAGACAGGGTCTGAACTGCCCAGGCTGGGCTCAAACTTGTGACCCTCTTCCCCAGCCTCCCAGAGTGCTGGGCTCACAAGCCCCACCACGCCCAGGTTCCAGGCATCTTCTTCATCCACCCTCTAGTGGGCCGGCCCAACACCTCTCCTAAACTTGGGACATCATTCAAAATGTTCCCTCCAAAAAATGGGCCATAAGAATTCTCCAGCTGGGCTGAGTGGTGACAGGACCTCAGGCATAGCAGGGCTGTGTGCCCAGGACCAGCTTCGAAGCCCAATGCAGAGGCTGCCCGGCCCCCGCCTCCGCATGCATCTTTCCAAAGGCCTTCCCAATGGCTTTCACCACAGAGCACCACGTCTGTGGTGACCCCTTGCGCACAGGCGCACGCAGGTCCATCTTCCAGGCTACGCCCCTCTTTGCCATCAAGTGCATTCCAGGTGCCTCAAACCAGCTGGGCACCCAAGGTGCAGCCCTGCAGAGACCTGCACAGGAGGCAGCCAGGTTCCTGCCCTCCCGTCCTCCCCCTTCACGATCTACAAAGGCCAATGTGTCCACCAGGCAACACCATGCTCCTGCTGGGGTGCATACTGGGTCTCCCAGTGGGTGCACTGGCCAGGCCACAGCTCCCTTTACCAGGCACTGGTCGGCTCAAGATTCCAGTGTCTTACCCTCATCATCGGGTACAGTTGCCTCCAGGGCTCTGAAATCATTAACTTCTCTACAGCTCCCCACTGGTCCTGACACATAAACTTCTGAAATGAAGTCTAAGTCCAAACCAGGGCTGCTTCTTAATTCCATCTCAGCGACTTCAACTTCCTGCTCCCCAAGGAGGTCTGAAACCCTGCCCTGCCAACTCTGCCCAGACCTCCCCAATCATCTGAGCACCCTCAACTGCCATGGGCAAGAACAAGAGCCAACTCTCACTTGAATCTGAATCCTTAAGACCTACACAAAACAAGTCTTGTGCCGCACCTAGGGCTCCAGAAAAACAATCCTCAGGAAGTTTCTACAGACTCCAGTTTGAGGATATGAAAAAGAGCCACTCCTGCCCGGAACAAACGGAGTTTCCTCCTGGGCCAGCTATTGGGCAGGAGCAGCTAAGCCCTGCTCTGATTCAGCGTCCCTCACAGCTGTAGCTCCTCGGGCCACCTGGACCCCAGCTCCTCAAAATATACAAGGGCCACCTGACTCAGGCCCAGAACAAAACAAACCTCCCACCTCCTTAAAGAACCAACTGCACAGGGAACTTATGAAAATTGGAGGAAAAAAAAAAAAAACCAACCCAAAGGCCTGATTGCCTGCGGGTCCCAGAACCAAAGAAGAACGACGACCCGTCCGTCCCATTGTTAGCATTTCTGCATCCTGCTCCCTCGGGGTGCAATGCCCCCCAAATACACACTCGGCTCCCAGGGAAAGGGAGCCCACCTCTTCTGTCCCATAAGTTACATTCGAAGCCCCGAGAGAGCGAGCGCGCCATCTCCCACACTGCAGCCCGCAGCCAAGGTGCCTCTCACGCCCGGACCCCAGCCAGGCTCCCCCGCCCCAAGGTCCCCTCGCGCACGCTGGGCCGTACCGGGCTGGGACTCACCGGCACACCGGGCAGCCTCCGACGACGACGATGGAGTTGGCGGGGTACCGAGTGACCGTCCGACTGTGGATGCTGTACACGCGGGGGTGTGGGGTGGGAATCCCTGTGGGGGAGGGGAGCTCATCAGCGCGGGGTGGGAGCCGCGCCCCGCCCCGCCGCGACCCGGCCGTCGCCCGGAGCGCCGCGGGGGCTCTGCCAGGTTGGCGCGCGCCCCGGCCGGCGCCCCCGACCGCGCCCGCGGCCCCGGGCCCACCTGTGACGAGGTAGGGGTAGGGCGGCGGCGGGGGCGCGCTCGGGATGGCGCCGTAGCCGGGCGTGCCGCACGCGTAGTCGCCCTGGCCGGCTTCCAGGTTGTAGGCGGGCGGCCGCTCCTGCAACAGTGGCTTGTGGTCCATGGCAGCCCGGCCCGCCCGCCCGACCGCCCGCTCCGGCCCGGCCCGGCTCGCTGGCCCGCGGGGACGCGGCGGCGGCGGCGGCGGGGACGGCGGTGGCCCCGGGCGGCTCGGCCCAGTGAGGCGGGGCAGGCTCCGCCCCCGCGGTCACAAGACCCGAGTCACGTGGTTGGCGCGGGGCGGGGCCTCCGGGCGTCTTAAAGGGGCCGCAGGCGCCCGGGACCCTCCTCCCGGCCCTAAGACGCCACCGCTTCCGAGCTGTGACCTTTTTGGCCCGCGCTACCCCGCCCCCCGGCCGCAGACGAGGCGGGGGCTGTACTGCGAACCCCTCGGGAATGCTAGGCGTGGCCCGCCCTGCGCCCAACGGAGGCGCATTCCTCTTTTTTTTTCCAGGATGAACTGGGTCTTGTAGTGTTGTAAACTGGGTGTGGTGGCGCTCGCCTGGAATCGCAGCATTTAGGAGGCAGAGGCAGGAGGATCGCAAGTTCCAACCCAGCCTGTGCAATTTGGTGACTTAGTGAGAGAACCTGCCCCAAAGCAAAAAAAAAAAAAAAAATTTAATGCTGGAGATGCTGCTCAGTGCGAAGGCACCAGGTTGAATCACACCCTCCCCCCCGAAAAAAAGCTGGTGGAGAGTGGCCAAGGGCTTCTGGTGAAAAAGAGGTCCTGACTGTCGCTCCTCAGAGAACAACCTGAGGGTGAGCTACAACTGTCCGCGGGAACTTGGATGCAGCCCGGTGCCTTGTAACAGAGGTAGGCGCAGGTCAGGCTTCCCGTTACCTGGTCACCCCGGGAGCCTCACTCCCCCTGCCCTTGCTGACGCAGGAGAACAGGTGATAGCCTCTCCTTTCAGACCCTGCACAAGTTCGGCAGATTTCCAAGAAACAATTCTTGAGTAACTTTTCCCTGGTCACATGCCTGCAGTTTGCCAACACAAACCCTCAAAAGCCACAGCCTCTGGCTCGCTTATGTTCCAATAATTGATTTCCCTCCCCTAGTGCTGCCCCTAGTTAAAAATCCAAATTCATGGATATCTGCAGGAGGCCTTGGGATTTCCCAACGCTGCTTTGAGGAACGCAGCTCACAGGCGCAAAGCAGCCCTGTCCTTTCAGCCTGCATCCCTTGATTCCACGTGCAAAGACTGGGGGACAAAAGTGATGTCCAGCCAGAAAGGAAAGGGGACCTGCAGGCGAGTGATGTGTGTGCAGTGAGAGGGTCAGAAGTGCCACACAAGGAGGCCACGAGCCTGGGCGTTCCCAGGAGGGCCAGGGTTGGAGCCTCACTTGGAGGCCAGTGGTGAGCTGGCCCCAGGAGCCTTACAGTCGGCCTGACCTGCAGACCCAGAGGCTGCGGTTGAGCAACCAACTCTGTGCCAGGACTCTGTGTCACTTGGTGTGGCCAGAGCCCTGCCAGAGTCTCAGGGCTCTGAGGTGAAGCAGATACTGGATCAGGAGAAGGTCCTGTATGAGAGCTGACTGGCAACTGTGGGGCTAGCATCTAAGTAGGGGTGTGCGCGTGTCAGATTAGCATATTAGAACAAATGATTTTGGCCCCAGCAGGCAAAGGAGAAGAGGGGAAAGAAAAGGTGTGAGTTTAAGAGCTCATTAAGACCAGTGGAGAGCTAAGGAGCTGAAGGCTCAGATTTCCTTCTCAGGCGACCTTAAGATACAGGTGCCTGCCTGCCCCTGGCCTTGGACATAGGAGCTGCCAGAAGGAAAGGACCCAGACAGCCCAGATCACACATGTGGGCTTGGGCTGAGCCCGGATCCCTAGACAACACCTAACAAAGCCAGACGAGCCATATGCAGGTGTTTCTGCTAAAAACGTCAATGATGTGGCAGGACTCGCATGTCATCGGAGCACTGGGGAGGCTGAGGCAGGAGGATCACTATGAGTTCGAGGCCAGCATAGGCTACATAGTGAGTTTAAGGCCAACCTCAACTACATAGCAAGCCCCTGTTTCAAAACAAACAAAAACATGTTTGTTAGTTAGACAGCGCATGACTAAAGCAACTCATTGGTGCAGCATCTGTGGAGTACTTACCCCGCATGGATGCAGGGGGACAAAATGGGACCGCTTGCTCGTGGAGCTAGCAGCTGTTAGGATGTGGAGGATACACGGGCTCAAGGGGTGGGGGGAGCTTTGCGATTTTCTCTCAGGTGTTCAGAGTGGGCCCCATTGGAAGGGGGCATCTGAGCAAAGACGGGGACGCTAGGGAGTTAGTGCCTGCAGGTAGACCGGTCCCGTGTGTGCCCACAGGAGCAGGCAGGCAAAGGATGTGGGCAAGCCGAGGGGCTCTTGTGACTGCTGCTAGTTTTTCTGAAACAGGAAACAAGGCCAGAAGCTGAGACAGCTGAGGGGAGGAGGTGTTGGGGGCTGAGGACAGCAGGCAGTCGGGAGGTCCCCCAGGACGGGCTTGAGCCAGTGAGTGTCCCACAGTGTGACTTCCACTGTCCCCAGGGCTGCACACGCTCTGCAGAGGAAACTGAGGCACAGAGAGCTTCCCTAGGTTTTCCAAGGTCTCTGGCCTTCAGGCACTACATCTCACCACACAAAGCCCCAAGACCGTGCCTCACTGACCCCGTGCCGGGTTCGCCAGAAAAGCCAACAGCGCTGATTTTAACAGAAATATATTCCTATCAAGATAGAATATAGTTCACTTAGACTACGCCCCTTTCTCTGCATTTTCTCAGACAGCCGAAGTTCTTCTCCTTATCCACTTACATATCACATGAACATAAAATTGTTTTTAGCTAGGAATGGTGGTTCATGCTTGTAATCCCAGCATTCTGGGAGGCTGAGCCAGGAAGATCACAAGTTCAAGTCCATCCCGGAAAGTTAGTGACTTAGCAAGGCCCTGTCTCAAATTTTATTTTATTTTTTGTGTGTGTGTGTGTGTGCTAGGGATTGGACTCAGGGCCTTGTGCTTGCTAGGCAAGCGCTCTATCATTTGAGCTAAATCCCTAACCCCTGTCTCAACATTTTAAAAAATAATTTTAAAAGGGCCAGGCCGGGTATGGTGGCACACACCTCTAATCCCAGCATTTGGGAGGCTGAAGCAGGAAGATTGCCCTGAGTTCAAGGTCATCCTGGGCTACATAGGGAGACCCTGTCTCAAAAAATAAATAAATAAAAGGGGCTGGGAATGTAGCTCAGTGTGAAAGCTCCAGGTTCAATCCCAAGTACCACCATCCCCCCAAAAAAATTTTTTTTAATTTTTAATACTGCTATTTCCAAAAAGAATACACACACACACACACACACACACACACACACACACACACTTAAACACAATTGTGACTGCTGAGTGGAGGCTTTCTCTGGGGAGGAAGAAGAAGGAGGACGGAAGATGTGGCCAGACAGGGTGGGCTGGCCCCTGCCTGGAGAAAGTGCCACTGTCCCCAAGAACTTGCCAGTCACCATGACTCTTCTCAGATGCCAGGGGAGGCTGAAACAGGCTCCTGCCCTTCCCTGCAAGCTCTGAAGAAGAGCTGATAATGCATCACAAGCACCGTTTGGCACAGATGGGACCTGGCAGCTCACGTGGTTGGGCCTGTGACCAAGAGAAGGAAGCAAATATGATTTCAAAATCCAAGGCTGCAACCAGCTACCAGTGCCTTGCTCAGGGAAGGCCCTTGCCAAATATTTGCTGAATATTTGCTAAATGTTTATCTTAGATAAACATTTTTAAGTTTTATAGTAAGCCCATGGTGAGCTTTGCCATTCTACTAGGCAAATATTTCTAAATATTTTATATGAAGCACATAAATTACTACATGATGCCTGGAAATGGCTCTTTTGCTGAGTTGCATGGTAAATCTGATCACAAATTACACGTGTACATATTTAAGCCTACAACGGGTGATCAAAATATACAATAAATGAGGCGGGCACGGTGGCATAGTCCTGTAATCCTAGCACTCCGGGAGGCTGAGGCAGGAGGATCTTGGAGAGTTTGAGACCAGCCTGGGGTATACAATGAGTTCAAAACCAGCTTGAACTCATAGCAAGACCCTGTCTCAAAAATTTAAAAAAAAAATTTTTTTTAAAGGGTTGGGGATATAGCTCAATGTGAAGGACCTGGGTTCAGTCCTCAGTACCACCAAAAAAAAAAAAAAAAAGAAAATGTTTATTACAGTAAGAGACACATTGCCATGAATCCCTCTCAGACTATCCCCTCTCTCTTGGAACACCCTTATCCCGCTGTTCCTGTGGCTTTCTGAAGCAGCTCTGGAAGTCCTCTTTCAGGAGTGTCTTTAGCTGTGTTCTCATGGCTGCCTCAATGTCTGAAATTGATTCAAAATGTTTCCCTTCCACAGTCATCTTGACTTTGGGGATGAGCCAGAAGTCACACAGTGCTAGATGCGGCAAATAAGGTGAGCACACGGTCATGTTGTTCCTGGGTGAAAATTGCTGTAAACATTTTGAATGGATTCAGGATACCAAAGCAGCCACAAAAAGACATTCGCACAAGAGGTCTTCGGGAAGTGCTTCAGACAGAACGGCAAGAATGATGAGCTCAGTGTGGGGGAAGCAAGGGGGAGTATTTTGAGGGGCATTAATGGCAATGTGTCTCTTACCGTACGCCACTTTTAAAATCTAGACATTCATCATGTTTTTGATCACACCTCATACATTACACCCTTCATTGTCCTGGGGGGTGGCGCTTGCCCTATAATTCTGCTCATACATCAAAACATAGATAGTAGTCTCAACATTTGCAGGCAATTCTCACAAGAGCAAAGTAATATGTTTCTGGCTACTTTCCAAGATGCTGCACTCGAAGGCCTTGAAAAGCCACGGTGGACTGATGCGCACAGATGAATGGCTATAAAGCATGGAATTGGACATGCTTGTGGCTGCCACACGCAAAACCAACTGAATGCCTTTCCCAAGGGACAGAAGAGGGTTGGCAAGGCTACAGGCCCAGCCTCCAAGACTTCCTCACCGCGGGGTGTCCTGCATCTAAGGAGGCATCATCTGTATTTGGATGTTGAGGGAGGTGCGAGAGAGAGTGGGTGTGGCTGGAAGAACAGCTAGTTCTCATCCAGAATGTTCTAGGGACTCCCTGTGCCACTGCACCCTGTGAGCCAGGCCTCCTGAAATCAGCGACTTCAAGCATCATTCAGAATCCTAATGTCTTTTTTCTGGGGACAACCAAAGAATCATTTTTTTTTTTTTGGAGGGGAGGGCAGAACTGGGCTTGAACCCAGGGCCTTCACACTGAGCTACATCCCCATTCATTGATTCATTCATTTATTTGAAATGGTCTGTCTCAGTCATTAAGGTGCCCAGCCTGGGCTCCAACTCGCAGTCCCCCTGCCTCAGCCTCCCAGAGTGCTGGGATTATAGGCAGGAGCCAGCATGCCTGGCTCAGGATCTCCATTTCTAAATGGAACTTTGAGAGAGAAACCAGCATCTGTCAGGCATGTGCCCTGTCTTGGTGACTCATATGTCCAAGTCCTAGTATCACATCCGACCCTGAGGGCCAGGACACAAGGATATCACTGCCCCAACTCCCAGATGAGGAAAAACCCTGGCTGCCCATGGAGTGGGGCTCCCTAAACCCTCTGGGGCCTGGGATTGTGTCTTAGCTCTGAATCCAAAGTGCCTGGTACATGGTAGATGTTCAGTAAATGTTCATTTCAACTCAAGGCAATGTGCTCAGGATCATTTGGCCCATGAGCGAACATTCAGACCTTCCCGTCCTCCAAAATCGAGCTGTGGCCATGGACGGTGAAGTGCATCCCCCCTCTAGGCTGGAAATACAACTGGATGGTTCCAAAAGGCCGCTCCTGGTTTTTAAAAAATCCAGGGTGCCCAGAAGTAGAGACGATGCTAGTGACGCAGACAAGATCGAGGCTCCCCAGGATCTCCTGGATGGGGTTTTGTGAGCACAGAGCATGTTGAGGGCTGGGGTAAGGGGGTATCTCCTCGACCAGAGGACAGTTCCTCAGATTCACAGAAGTCTCTACATCAATTTACAGTGGCAGAGAGGAGCCAGGTGGAACACAAGGGACCCTGGTTACCAGTCACCAGGGCCCTGAAGCTGGTGACGACCCGCGATTGTCTCTCTTTGGGGGACGCAGACAAATGCCCACTCCCAGGTTGACGCAGAGAAGTGATAATCTTTGGTCGGAAAGGACTCCTGGGCCCACCTTCAGATGGTGAGACAGAGATCGACCCCTGTCCTTTCCCCCTTTCTCCTTCCCAACAGGTCCCTGTGTCCCCTCCTCTGGCCACCCGGCCAGCCAGGCCCCGTCCCCAGGTCCCTACCTGCTTCCTGTACCGTGGAGGCCATGACCAGCCCAAGGAACACCCAGGAATGGCGGGAAGGAGCCTGAGGCGGGCCCAGGAAAAGCTCCCTTATGGCCCAGCAGTGGCCGGGCAGTGGGTGACATGAAGGAGCCACCCAGACGGCCTGCAGGGATGGGCCATCCCATGTGGGCATAGAATGCGGCCTCACAATCCACCCTGCGCCAGGATTCTCAGGTTCTAAACCCGAAGCCCAACGCTGGGAGGTGGCTCGTGGTGTCACCAGCCACATCTCAGCTCCAGGAGCTTTTTCAGGAAGAAGCCTACTTCAAGGGACTCCTTGATTCAAACCATATTTAGCATGGGACACTGGAGAGCCAGCCGCCTGAAGACAAATGTCACAGCCCAGTGTCAGGCTTTTCCCTGTGGCCCCACAAAGTGTCAGTAGTGGCAGATGAGGCGAAGATTGTAGCCTGGCCCACAAAGGCACAGAAGTGGCCCCCAAATCCCATGCACTGAGCCCCCTCAAATCAGGCCATCATTCCTTCCTTGGGTTTTGTGGGTCATTGCCCATCTTTCTGGGACAAGTTCCTTTTTGTATTTCCAACATGGATCTTAAAGGGTTGTATAGACCAGGTGTAGTGGCACATGTCTGTACTCCCAGCACTCTGGAAGGCTGAGACAGGAGGACTGCAAGTTCGAGGCCAGCCTGGGCACTTAGTAAGACCCCCTATCTCAAAAAAAGAAAAAGAAAAAGAAAGACTGAGGATGTATCTCAGAGCAAAGGCCCTGGGTTCAATCCCCGTTACTGACAAAAAGAAAAAAAAACCAGAAGTAACAACAAAAAATGTGTCAGTGGCTCTCCATGACCTGTGTGTCAGATCCGAGCCCTCCAACAGGTCATTTGAGACCTCTGTAGCCTGTGCCAGGGACACTCAGGAGGGTCCGAGTGCACTTCAGGAGAAGCACCCCGCATGAGCCACTCTCCCGTCTTCCTCTAAATCCGGCGTCTCTCACTGGGTGCGTCTCCCTCACATACTGCGTGGGCACACGAGAAGTTTTGACTCTTTCTCTGCCTCTGTCAGCTGGGCATCATGTGACTCCCACACAGCCTTCTGATGAAGCACACAGGCTGCAGTCAGCCTGCTTGGGCTCAAATCCCCTTATTTCCTTGGCCTCCCCACCTAGAAGCCCATCTGGGACTTAGTTTCCCCAACTGTAAAATGGGGCAACAACTGCAAGTGCTTCATAGGTAGGATTTTTTGAAGAGGTAAATGAGGCAGTACTTGGCCTCTGAGCACTCATTTGGAACTGCCCCAGGACTCTTACACACACAACCTGTGCAGAATTTACACACGGCAAACCTGATGGCCACATCCCCAGAGCTATCAGGGCAAGTGGCTTCCCGTGGATCATTTTGTCTTTTTTCAGTTGTCACATATACCTGTAGGGAAGTCCAAATTCTCTGAAGGTTCCATAGAGGCTGCTGTGACATACCAACGACAGGCAGATTAACAGGAGAAGGGGACAATTAATATGTGAATATGCATGGGAGCCATATAAAATATGAAACTCAAGGGCTGCAGGGTTTGGTACCTGCTTCATAGTGGGTGGAGGCTGTAGCACCGTAGAGGGACAGGAAATGTTTTTAGGGACAGGATGAGGCCAGAGAGCCACGAAAGTCTTGAGACCCAGCTCTCTGGCCTTAGGTGTGGGGTCTGATTTTCCGGCTCTCATCTGCCTTGGCAGAGCAATCTCAGCAGGGGACTGAGGGCAGTTAGCTGCGCTCACCTCTGGCAGATCTGAACTGTAGACAGAGGGGGGAACTTCCTGGAAAGGCCTTCCGGTGTCCGATGCTCCAGCTGCTCTCAGTTTGAGATCCAAGAAGGTAGCTTTTGGGGTACCACTGTCCGAACCCCACCAATATGTAATCTGCACAACTGGACTTTTTTTGCAGTGTGGGATCACACTCTGCATTCGGCACTTTGC
Organism: Hystrix cristata; assembly: GCA_004026905.1. Taxonomy (NCBI): domain Eukaryota; kingdom Metazoa; phylum Chordata; class Mammalia; order Rodentia; family Hystricidae; genus Hystrix; species Hystrix cristata. The sequence continues at coordinate 118,798 of PVJO010001558.1, forward strand.
TTTCCCCCTTGGAGATCTCCGCAGAGCTGATCTCTGTCTCCCACTTTACCACAGCACTGTCCTGATGTGCTGGAGGGAAGAGACTGCAGAGGCCACGGCGTCCTGTTGGTCAGGTTCCTGCCTGTCTCAGGAGCCATCGGAGGACATCCACGCTCCCGGCACTTTGTTTAATGTTCAATTCATTAAACTCAGGCCTTGTGAGCCAAAATTTAAAAACCCTTCTTTTGGGCACATCTAAGTAATGATTACAAGTACATGAGATTAATTCTCTTAAAACAATTTAGTCTGCAGTTATAAAAGTGGTGTGGATGATTCTTAAGAAATCTGCAAAAACCTTACATAGCAAATAAGGCAGAGACTGTCTGCAAGACCAATTTCTTGCCCTAAATATGGATATCATGGGTCTTACTAACATCTTCCTCATTTCCTTTTTTTTTTTAATGCTTTTTAAGGTTACAGCTATATTTATTTGGATATTATTCCAGCATTCCAGGGCCCAGAGTAAAGAATACCAAAGAAAGTGATAAAGGATGGACAGAAATGGACAAGGGGATAGATGTCGTCCAGTAGGGAAACAGTCCATGGAAACAAGGATGAAGGATAAGGGGAAGGGGAAGCAAGAGAAATAAAGATGTACACGTACAGGATCCTTATAACTCCAATCAGTGTAAATATGTGCCACAACATGAGCTAAGACAAGTAATATCAAGTATGTAAAAAGAGATATGGAAATCAGAGGAGGAGGGCAGAGGGGGAGGGAAGAGGAAGGGGATTAGGGAAAAAAAAAAGCTGTAATTTGTATATGTAACTACTCCTCAAGATAATTGTAAACTGTGAGAATTGTAAACATGTACTAATAAAAAAATCAGCTCAAAAAAAAAAAAGTAAAAATACCATCATTAACCAGCTGAGTTAAGGTGTTTGGGTTATATATGGATTGATGTGGGGTCGGGGCTGGATTTTTCCCCCTTTTTGTGGTTTCTTTGAAACAGTGTCTCACTATGTAGTTCAGGCTGGCCTTGGACTATGTAGCTTGGACTGACCTTGAACTCCTGGTGATCCTCCTGCCTCAGCCTCCCAAATGCTGGGCTTATAAGCATGTGCCACCATGTGCAGCCAGGGCTGGACTGAGATTGGTCTTCTTAAAACAATTCAAATTAGGCCCCTGGTCATCCAATTAAAGTGGGTTTTTTGTTGTTATTGTTTTTGGGGTTTTGGTATGTAGTTTAGGCTGGACTTGAAGTCACTATGCAGCCCAGGCTGGCCTCAAACTCACAACGATCCTCCTGCTTCGGGCTTCTGCACCACCATGCCCAGCAAAAGTTGCTCTTTATAAGTAAATATCATTTGCTACTGTCAAAAAAGTCCACACTCTTTTTAAAAAGCCCATACCTTTCATGTAGGTTTTAGTTTTTTGCAAACGTATCCGTCACTCCAACATGATGCTCTTTTAAAGATGGGATCAATTGCAGCACAATGGCAGACTGAGCAGGAGGACTGCAAAGTTGAGCCCAGCCAGCAATTTAAAAAATTTAAAAAGGGGCCTGGGGACGTAGCTCAGTGTGAAGGGCCTGCCTTGGGTTCAATCCCTGGCCTCAAGATAAGTAAGTAAATAAATAAAGATGGACTAACATAACACAGATGTGGGTTTTTTCTGATTAACCCCATGCAGTCATTACGAAATACAATTAGCATTATTTAAAAATTGTGTCTCCTTGCTAGTAATGTATTGAAATTAGCCAGGCCATCCGGAAATGGCACAGCCATGCAGAGGAGTGAGCCTTCCTGGGGCTGTCAGCTCTTCCTGACCCTGGCAAAGCGTCACAGGGACCAAACCAATCCCCGTGCACGCCAGCGCGGGAAGAGCCGCAAGCCTTTTCTTCCCAGTCTCTGGAGCAAACCCTGCTGCTAACAGCTTTTTTGGCCCATCTGGTTTATTTTGTACATCCCACATGTTCTTCTGTTCCCGTTTACATAGAGACACAGATGCAGCATCACTTTGGCTGGCGGCCGGGCCGGGCGCCACAGCCTGGCGGGGCAGAGGGAAAGGCGCGGTGGCCGAGTGTTGGCGATCTCCAGTTCTGTCAGCTCTCCATGCTGCATGCTGTGGTCTCAACATGGCCCCCAAATACATATGCAAACTAGCCCACTAATCTCGTTCAGGAGGGGAAACACACACACACACACACACACACACACACACACACACACACTGGGGAGTCTTTCCCACTGAGCAACAGCCCCAGTCCTTTTTTCTTTTTTACTTTAAAACAAGTAAAAAAGTTGCTAAATTGTCCAGGCTGGGCTTGAATTTTGGATCCTCCTGCCTCAGCCTCTCAGTGTGCTAGGATGACAGGTGTGCACCACCATACCTGGCTCCACCTCTTAAGATTAAACCCTCATCATGGAGCCCTCGTGAATGAGATTAGTGCCCTTAGGATGGTTGAAGGGAGCTCTTTGTCCTGTCCACTGTGTGAGGACATGAGGTAGACCAGAAGTGCCATGTGTCAAGTGGACAAGTCCTCACCTGGCACCAAATCTGCATACACCTTCATCTTGGGCTTCCCAGACTCCTGGACTGTAAGCAATACACTTGCATTACATATAGATCACCCAGTCTAAGGTGTCTGTACGACTGTGTCGCACACCATCACAAACAATGCACGCTCACTCTCCCAGCTTCTGCGGGCTCAGAGTCTGCACATACCCTGGCTGGGTCTTCCGCTCCCCATCCCACAAGGCCGGGGGCAGGTGTCCCGTGCGAGCAGGAGGGGTCATCTGACAGCTCATTCAGGTGGCTTGCAGGACGCTCCTCCTGCTGCATATGACTAGGGCCCAGCTTCCTGCTGGCCTGGCTGGACGTCACCCCCAGCCCCAAGGCCACAGATCCGGGGCACACGGGCCTCTCTAGAGCTCTTTGCAACAGGCGAGCGCATCCCTCAGACAGGGCCAAGTCCCTCTTGCCAGGCCTTCCTCGCTATGTAAGTGTGCTCCCTTCTGATTAGTCCAAAATAACTTTTTTTGGTTACATCGCCTCACTCTGTTTGAGCACCTGGAGGTCACGAGTCTGGCCCATATCCAAGGGAGGGGATCACACTGGGGCAGAGCTCGGGCGGCCTAGGCCTGTCTGCCACACGTCCTTGGTGAATTCAGTGCAGATTAAAGCCTGTCCCCCTTTCCTTCGCATTTACAGCCCCCTTAGTAGAAGCACCTCTCCCAGGACTTTCCATATGACCCTGCAGCCTTGTGGCTCAGCCCCCGGGCCCCTGGGTCAGGCCACGCTGGCCTCCTGCTGGCCCTGGGCCTTTGCACTTGATGCTTGCGCTATCTACTCTCACTCTTCCCCTTTGCTGCAAAAATGCTACCTCGTGCCAGAGACCCTGAGGCTGCTCAGTCTGTAGAGAGCAGGGACTCCAAGGCAGGCCCAGGGCCCTGACAGGGGCCCTGCCTGACAGTGAGGTTGCAGCTGCTTCTGGACCTGCCTGTGACAACCCCGTGTACCACTGTCCCCTAGGGAAAGTGAGATCAGCAGTCTGGGCTGCGACAGCCACCTGGATTATTTACAGTTGTACAACTCTTCCTTTCTGCCTGGGACTAAAGCCTTGGGCCTCTCCTGTGTGCTTTGGGGGAAGCTGCCTGCCTTCTCCCTGGCACAGTGCCCTGTTCTCCCTGTCTCCAGGGACCACACAGCTCTGCTGTCTTCTCTGGCCTTCAGATTAGTGGATCTCTCTCTCTCTCTCTCTCTCTCTCTCTCTCTCTCTCTCTCTCTCTCTCTCTCTGCACCCCTCCCACCATCATCTCTGTCTCCCTCTCCACCAGCTCACTTCTACTTTCACGACCCACCCCCATCCTGGACCACTCAGCAGCATGGCAGACGGTACCCTCAGCCCTCTGAAATTTCGCTGGAACACAGACAGTAACAGGAGGAAAGATACACAGCATATTAATGAGCACAGTGGAGAATCACAGAAACACAATCGCCCACTAACCCGGTAAAATTCAGGGGCTTCTCCGCCCTTCTTTGGAGAAATGAGGCAGGGGAAGGTGGGCAATCTCAAGCAAATGATTATTGGAGAGAAACAGTGGACCCAGGAGACAGAATTTAACTTGTAAGCAGTTTCCTTTGGGGTTTAAAGGAACTTGAGACAGACACTTTCTTGTGACAAAAGTCCATCCAGGTATGGCCACGTCCTCAGTCCTACCGAGTGACAGCTGGTAAGGCTTCTGTAGTCCAGGCGCTATGTCATTTTCTGAGCCATAAAACCAGCATTTATGGAGCACATAAATTACCTACAGAACTACGCCAGACAGTGAAGTAGCTGGTCACTCTACCGGGAAATTCACATTCCCAAAGCTTCTCTTCACTGATGTTCTTTACTGCTTAGAGAAAAAGAAGAATGACAGTAAACCAGGCCTGGGGGTACAGGCCTGTAATCTCAACACTCTGGAAGGATGAGGCAGGAGGATTGCAAGTTTGAGCCCAGACTTGGTGAGATCTTATCTCAAAATTTAAAAAAAACTCAAAGATGTTTTTTGTGAAGATAGTTTTTTGTGAAGTACCTGATCAAACTACCCAGAAATTCACATTCCCTAAATTTTTCTTTAATTGATAACTTCATTGCTTAGTGCAAAGGTCCTGGGTTCAATCCCCAGTATTGCAGGCCAGCGCAGCAGGGCACACCTTCTGTCTGTGAGGGACCTGATACCAGCAATTCCACCAGGGGTGTGGATCCTGCTCCCTAGCAGTCACTCTCAGCCCCTAGGTCCAAAGCAAGGTGGGACACAGAAATTCATCTAGTCTCAGACTCTGGTCTTAGCCTTACCAGCGACTAGACCTAAGAGACAATGGTATGTGCCCCAAAGGCCCATGGGGTTAAAGTTCAGTCTCCACCTTGGCACCTCTGGAAACACTGAGAAGTGAGGCCTAGGGCCTAGCCACCCCTCCCACTTGGGACTGGTCCTTAGAAGGGGATACTGGGACCCTGGTTCCTCCCCCTCCTCTCTTTCACTGCCTAGCCACCACAAGGTGAGCAGCTTGGTGCTACCACCCACTCCCTGCACAGATGAGCTGCCCATCACCTGCCCTAGGACTGAACCCTCTGAAATGGTAAGCCAAAATTTACCTCTCTTTCTCTAAGTTGATTTATCTTGGGTCTTTGTTTTAGTAATAGGGAGCTGACTGTCACAAGACGTGAACTTCCCTCTGCTGCTTTGGGAATATGGATAATGGTGGATTAGTAAGAAATATATTTGGTCTTTGTTCCCAGTTTCTGGTACATGGCACTGTTATGGTTTATATCCAGAAGTCACCCCAGAGCCTCATTTACTCATAGATGGGGCTTTGTGGGAACAATTGGATCACACGGGGGTGTGATACTCATCAGTGGATTAACTACTAATGAGTTTATAGTTAAATGTGATTTGTGAAGTGAAGCCTTGTCGGAGGAGGTGGGTTACTGGGGAACATGGCCTGGAAGGGTGTATCTGCCACTTTCCACCCTCCCACCTTCCCTCCTTCCACCATGAGCAAGCCTCTGCCAGGTCACCCCGGCCTGGAGCCAGCCAACTATAGCCTGAAACCTCTCCAAACTGTAAGCCAAGATAAGCCTCTCTTCCTTTAAGCTTTGGGTGTCAGGTATTGTGTCTCAGAGACAAAAAAAGTAACAAAGACAGATTCTGGTAACAGGAGTGGGGTCATAACTATGACACTGGCCATGTGATTCAGAAGCTTTTGGAACTAGCTTGGGGGAGGAGTTTGGAAAGGTGTGGAGATGCCCGGTAGAGGTGCAGCCCTAGAATGCTGTGAGCTGAGCTTGATGGGAGATTCTGGTCAGAGCTCAGAGGACCAAACTGATGATAGAAATGTAGACGGTAAAGACCAGGCTCAAGAGTTTTCAGGTGGAAAGAAGTACTCCATTGGCAGCTGGGCTCCAGGCCGAGGCTTTGACAACTCTTAGATGCTCTGGCAGAAAATTTGTCTGCATTTTGCTCATGTCCAGAGGATTTTCAGGAGACTGAAATTAAGGGCAGCAGACTAATTAAATGTGGTGGAGGAAATTTCAAGGCAGCCAAACATTCAGGCTATGGCTTGGGTACTGTTGGGGGCGTTTAGCCAGCTCTACATTGCACATGGAGAGCAAACAGCTCAGCTGAATGATTTTAAAAGTTTTAAATTTGGCCAAAAGGGAAGCTGTGGTAAAGTTGAGGCCTGAAAAGATGGAACAGAGCAGAAGTGGCTAGCTAAAGAGATTGGCATTAAAAAGAAGCCAAGTACTTTGGAACAGGACAAGAGAAGAGATGGCCCGAGGACATTCAGGAACCAGCGGGACTCCACCCCTCCAAGGCTTGAAAATGCAAAAATGAAAGACTCTATCTTAAAACTCGAGCCCCAGAGCACCATGCTCCAGAAAGGAACAGCCTAGGGAACGGGAATTAACTCCCTGGCACTCAGTTCACAGTGCTCAGCCATCCAGGCACTCAAAAGCTTCTGCAACCACTTACAAAATGCAAAAGGGCTCAGCTCCTGCTCCAGATGGCAGCAGATCTTAGCGTCATCCACATGGTGTTGGTTTTACACACATGCAAAATTCAAGAGTTATGGGGTTAGGGAGGCTTGCACCCAAATTTCAGAAGGCAGCCTGGGAAGCAGGTAGTATGCCCCCAAAAGGGCAGTGTGTGGAGCTGGGAGTGTGAAGCCAAAAGTGCAGTGGAGACCCCAGAAGGTTAGAGAAGCCAGGAATATAGAATACTGAAAGAAGGCCGCAAATGGTGAGCAACACTGGCCCAAGAGAGGGGTTTTGAGGGCTACAACTACCAGGAGCAATGCTGGAAGGCTGGGATGCCCAACCCCTCCAGAGTTCACATCTCACCAGACTGCCCTGGGCCCTGGACAGGGTCCTAAAGGATTTCATGTTTGCCCTGCTGGGTTACAGTCTTGCTTTGGTCCCATTCCTATCCCCCTATTTCTACCTTTTGGAATGGAAATGTTTATCCCATGCCATGGTATGTTAGAAACATTTAATTTTCTTTTTATTTTCACAGGGGGCTCTCAAGAGTTTGCCTTAAATCTCAGAGGAGACTTTGGATTTCAGACTTTTCAGCAATGCTAAATCTCTTCAAGCTTTTACTACTCTTACAGATAGACTTAAAGTAGTGTGAATAAAGAGATATGCATGTCTTTTGGGGGCCGGGGTAGAATGTTATGCTCTATATCTAACTGTCCCCCCAAAGCCTTGTACACTGATAGGTGGGGCTTTGGGGGAGTGACTGAATCATGGGGGCATGATGTGAGGCAGGAGACGAGGCTCCTCAGCTTCTGAGGGAGATCTGGGGTGATCCCAGGAAAAATGAACATACAGAGTGGAAGGTGGCCCTGCAGGCACGTGCCCTGCCCTCCCGTGGTGCGTTGCCCCCAGCACCTCTCTCATCTGACTGTGCCTCGGCCCTATCCTCTATAATAGATCAGTAAACTTCAAAAGTAAGATGAAAACATTAAAAGAGCTTTTCAAAATGTATTACAGTAAAAGGGAAGACTTACACAGGATGATCAAAAATAAAAGAATTATTACAGGAAAAGACACATTGCCAAATCTCCCTCAAAACATCCCCTCTGGTTTCAAACACACTATCCCATTGTTCTTCCTATGTTCTGAAGCATTTCTGGAAGTCCTTTTCCCTGAGTGTCTTTACAAGGTATCATAAACAATACCATGAATGCTGCTGCCCCGTGCCATCCCACAAAAAGGCAGGCTCTTCAGTTTCCACCACGTTGTGTTCTCACCCACCTTAGTCGCCAGATCTGCCTTCCGGCTCTTCCTCCAAGTCAAAATGACCATGGAAGGGAAACGTTTTGGATTGACTCAGGACATCGGGCGGCCACAATAGCACAAAGCAAGATACTCACAAAAGACGACTTCCCGAACTGCTGCAGAAAGTGCAGGAAGGGCGAGGTAAGTGTGTTTGAAGTGAGAGAGAAGATTTTGAGGGGGATTCATGGCAATGTGTCTTTTACTTTAATACATTTTTAATATTCACTGCATATTTTGATCATACTGCATATCCACAATTCAGGAGCTACCCAGAAATCTGGCCACTTCCCCTTGGACCGTGCGCATATGGAAAGACTAGACGATGCCACTGCACCTGGACGCTCAAGATGCATATGGGGGGCTTATGAGACTCACGCTCGATGGATAGTTCCATTCTGTTATACATTCTTTTATCTCCACGGAGCCTCTGTTCCTTCTCTTATTTTCCTGCCTTTGTTGGACACTGATTCAGAGTTACCATAAACGGGCTCCAGAATTGCAAACCCTGACGCCCAAATAAAGCCTCATCACTTTTTCAGTTTCTGAGTTTAGATCGATGCACATTACATGGTACCAGAAGTGGGATCTGGAGAGTCTCATCTCTGCCTCTGGGGCTGCCCTGGACATGAGCAAAGGCACCTACACGGGTCTCTGGGGCTCTGTCTCCTGGTGGATTCAGACTGCAGGGAGGGCGTTCTGGGTTTCCAAACATCTCATTTCTTTGGTCAAGGGTGGGAACCTTTACTGGGGTGTCCTTTGTTGCCAGTTGCCCACAAGGGAAGGCCCCAAATCTAGGTGTCTAAAGTGGGAAGACTCTTCTGGATAAGGCAATCTTTCTTAATTATACAACATATACAGAGAGAAATTTTCAAGTGACATCAATGTTGTGAATTGTCATAAAGCTAAACTTAAGTAACCCACACCCAATTCCAGAACAAGAACATCCTCAAGCTTAAGTGTGTCCCTTTGGTGCCCCCAAAAGCATCCATACCCTGGTTGTTATGGTAACATGGTAATTACTTCCTTGCTTTGATACTTTTACCTTCAAACATAATAAAGTAGTTCTTACCTGGTTTTTTTTTTCCCCTTCAATACTGGACTTTGAACCCAGGGCCCCACACATACTAGGCAGGCACTGAGCTACACCCCCAGCCCTTATTATTTTGTATTTTGAGACAAGTTCTCCCTAAATTGCCCAAGTAGGCCTCGAACTTGCAATCCTCCTGCCTTGGCCTGCCAGGTACCTGGGATTATAGGCGTGCATCACTGCTAATTTTAATTCTGGCCATTGTAGATGACTTGTTTTTTTATTTTATTTTATTTTATTTTGTGGTGCCAGGGATTGAACTCAGGCCCTTGTGCTTGCAAGGCAAGCACTCTAATCACTGAGCTAAATCCCCAGCCCAGGTTTTTTTTTTATTAGTACAAGTTTGCAATATATAATGTTTACATGCTTCATGAGGAGTTGGTGTATGTACAAAACACATTTTAATTCCTTTTGCATCCCCTGTCCCTGGCTCTTTGTCCTCTCCCTCCATCTCTTGATTCCATCCCCTTTGAGAAAGATCTATCTCCCTGCTTCTATTATCTTTTACTTTGCTCTTCATTTAAACTTTGGGTTTCTCATATAAGAGAAACCACGAGATATGTAAGCTTGTACGTCTGATTTACTTCACTTAACATTATGGTCTCAAGGTGTATCCATTTTCCTATACATGATTCAAGTTTACTTTCTTTATGGTAGAGTCGCACTCCACCAGGTATAAATACCACATTCTCTTTATCCATTCATGTAGATGACTGGCTTTTGAAGAGATGTGGGGAAGCATAATGCAAAGTTGTGGAAGCTCTCGTATGGATGCTGGGATACCAATCCTCGGTTCCCTGCCTGTCTGGGATGCTGTGTGAGGCTTCACAGAAGAGAGACCAGGAAGTGCATCCTCAGGCCCCGTGGAAGGTAAGTCCTGCCTGTGGCAGCAGCTGGCAGGGCTCCATTTCTGTACTGGAAAGAGATCACGGGGTGTGGAATGCAGTAAATTAATGACACTAAATAAAACTGAGGTGGGAGATTAGGGCATGGCCAGCTGGCTGGGCAAGTGGGCATGACTGTCAATCACAGAGATCCAGGATACATGCCTGTACCTGGGACCAATCAGAAAATGCTATCTTCAGTTCTTCTGGAGGGAGATCAAGCTGGTGTTTGATTGGACGGCCTAGATCTGATGTCGGTCTGAGGAAAATAAGAAACATGGCAGCCATTAACCTCAAGACTACTGTGTTCTCTCTCTTCAGTGTCTCACTCTCACCCTGCAGAGAGTACTTCTTTTCCTACCTTTAATAACCTTTAATAAATGTAAAGCTTTGCTATCTTTGGCACCTTTCTTGTCTAATTCTTTGTTCAGGGCAACAAGAACCTAAAAGGCAGGACCCCACAGCACGCCAGAACCCCAGTAACAAAACTGATTTGTGTACATGATTGTGGAACATAACAAAAGACATTTTAGGTTTAATCTTTGGTTTGACAAATTATATTTCTAGAAAGAGAATACAGTAAAACCTTGGATTGTTAAGTAACTTGTTCTGTGGGTGTTGTCATAGGAGCAAACATTTCTAATAAATTTTAACTTGAAAAATGAGCGATGTCTTGCAATACAATTAGTACGTGATGCTGAACATCACATGATCACAACCGAGTGTAAGGTTCTTCAGTCTTTATGCAAGATTGTGGTGATCGCCTCCCAAAAGCAAGAGGTTATGGAGACCTCATGTGTAGAGGAGGAGGAGAAAAGGGCAGAGGAATTCCTCACTTCAAATGAGATTGGGGAGATATGCAGAATGTGGGAAACAGTGCAAAATTTTGTAGAAAAGCACCACCTGAATAAGGCGAGGGACGAATCTGTTTCATGCCGATGCAATGCTACATCTCCACAAAATCCTCACAAGGAGGCGAAAGCAAGTGGCATTGGACAGGTCCCTTGTTAAAGCTGCACGAAAAGAAAAAGATTCCACTGAGCCGAGTGGCGACAGCAGTCATCCTCCATAAAGTCCTGCCTCTCTGTTTCCTTCACATCAGCCACTAAGGTTATCAAAGGTAAGTGCAGGTCAATTTATTTTTCTTTGTGTATTTTATTATTTTGTATGACAGTACTGTAATAATTTTATGTTAATATTTTTGGCTCATGGAATGAATCCTCTGAGTTTCCTTTATTTATTGGGAAATTAGCTTTGATATACAAATGCTCTCCATGACAAGCATGTTTCTGGAACAAATTATGCTCACAAACCAAAGTTTCATGTTGTGTAGATACAGGAGCCAGGTGTGGAGGTGCACACCTGTAATCCCAGCACTCCGGGAGGCTGAGGCAAGATGATCGCAAGTTCAAACCCAGCCTCAGCAATTTAGCGAGACCCTGTCTCAAAATAAAAAAGGGCTGGGAAATGTACCTCAGTGGGAAGGCCCCAGTACTGCCCAAAACAAAATACACACACCGAGTTTGTTTTTTTAATTAGGATATGTTTGCAATACATAATAATTACATTCATCTTGGGGAACTGATACATACACATATTGTATCTTAATCATTTTTGCCAGTGCTGGGGATCAAACCCAGGGCCTCCTCACCCATGCTTGGCAAGCGCCAGGCACAACACAGATTACACTTTGGTTGTGAACATACTGCAATTTTCCCATCTTGAGAAGTTCCTCAAAAGGCTGCCAAGCACCAGCAGTCATGTGCTGTAGACCAGACCGGAGAAACACAAGGCCGGCCCTGGCCTCCTAGTGAAAACAGACGGCCATTCGCCTCCTGGTGCATAAATGCCTTCACTTACGGACATGAAGGCAAGTTTTAGTTTGCTTCCTTGAGAGTAGTTTGTGTTAAAGAAATTAACCGGCCTTTCCTTCCTCTACTCCTGACCCTTGTCAGTGATCCTGTTCTTTGCCAAGGTGAAGAAGCAACAGCGCTAACAAAGAGCTTAACACACAGGAAGCACCTGCAAATGTTTGTCAAATGGATGCTTGATTTGCCACGTTTGCACGACTTTCCATAATCGTGCAAACTCAGGCAGGGCCTGAGTTTTTTCAAGCATGAGTGATTATCTTTGACTTCCACTTTGGCCCATGGTTTCTTAATGTTTAGGTCACAAAAGTTTGTGGTTTCAATCATTGGTATTATTTTTGTTTGAGAGATAAAAGATCACATCCTCACCACGGAACACCGGTGACTGCATTTAGATAGAAGAATCTGGACCTGGCATGTAAACTTAAAACTACTTTTTTTTTTTGGAGACAACTTCTCACTATGTAGTTCAGGCTGGTCTTGAACTCTCCGCAGTCCAGACTGGCCTCAAATTCCTGATCTTCCTGCCTCAGCCTCCCGAATGCCAGGATTATAGGCAGACACCACCATACCTGGGCCAGCTACACTTTTCAGTGCAGTTTCTGTGAGCTTTCCTCTGCCGGGGGTGGGGGTGGGGCACCATGTTTTTATCTGCTTCACTTATTAATTGTTACAAGGGCAAAAGAAAATGCTGAGCTTGATTTAATTAGCAGAGTCCAAAGGAAAGAGTTGGGTGAAGACCGGGTCACCCAGGGAGCCAGGCGTTCCTGGTCCGGTGGGGACAAGGGGTAGAAGAGGCCAAGGACAAGGGCTGGCAAGGGTCCACCTCAGGAGGATCAAGCTCGCTGCCAGACATGGGACTCACTGGCTGGGCAAAGTGGGAGGATCATAAGCAAAATGTAAGCAAAAATGCTATATGGGGAACTGCTTGTGATTAAGAGCTTACTCCACAGAGGAAGGAAAAATCTAACCAAGCTTAACCAATGTGCTGTCTAAAGAGCTGTAACCACACAACCACCTCCACATCCAGCCTCTCTGTGGGCGACATCAAAGAGGCTACTAGAACTGGGGTTAGTCTCACCGGCTTTCCAGGTACTTGATGTCCTCAACAAACTGGACAAGACACAGAAAAGATACAGAGGATTTACATTTATGAAGGTGGGACAAAAGTAGGCTCTGCAGAGCCACCGAGGAGAGTGAAAAGGTTCACAGCGCCCAAGGAATAATGGCCAGCTCCTCTGTATCTCCAGATTGCTCCTCTCTCACACAAAGGAGGCATTTGGCACGGCTGTCCTATCAGAAACTCACTTCGTCTGGTGTCAGAGTTAAGCTGTCTTGTCAAAGGCCCCCTGGTTTCAGGATAGATGTAAATGAAGAATCAAAAATGATACTTTTCTGACTGGTCCCACCAGGGTTCATGGCTGCATCGTCATCCGGGATTCTGTTTTCTGTGTGTGTGTCTCCATGACGGACAGGCTCTTCGCAGCCGAGTAACCGGTTTGCCCTGCCCTAATCTCCTACCTCTTGAGGACAAGCCCAAGGGAACCATATGTATTACCAGTTGAGGTGGAAGACAAAGTGCACAGAAGAGGACAGACATGGACAGGCTACTTCTGCTAATCTCTGCTTTTTTGCTGAGGACCTTTGAACATGTTTTAACGTATGACCAACTGGTTACCTGGGGATTCAGTCTTTTCATATAAATTATGGGCAAGGCAATTATTAAACCCTGGAAATTCCAATGAGTTTTAAATGTCACCTTTTCAAGGAGTGGTCAGGAAGACAGGCAGGAAAACAGTTATAATACACCATGTGAGGGGTTAGAGTGGAGAATGTACAAAATTTCAGAGCATCAAAATGTAGACCTAAGCCGAGCTTGGTGATACAGGCCTATAATCCCAGCACTGAGGGAGACTGAGGCAGGAAGATCACGAGTTTGAGACCCACCTGGGCAATTCAGTGAATTAGCAGAACCCTGTCTCAAAATAAAAAATAAAAAGGGCTGGGGATGGAGCTCAGGGGTAGTGCCCCAGGATTCAATCCCCAGTACTGCAACCACCACCACCCCAGGTCTACTTTCCCTCAGGTTCAATAAGAGCTGAACTCAGACCTGAGACTTGAAGGTTGAATGAGAGGAGACAAGTGATGGCATTATTCCCCAAAGAACCAGGTTGAGAACCTGAGCGACCCTAAGTGACGGACCCAAGATCTGAACCCGCTGTGTCCAGCCTGGCAGAGAAGTGGTGAAGTCAGGATGGAGAAGAAACAGGAAATGAAGGAGATTAACATAATAAAGCAGAAGTAGGAATGAGGACTAGCCCTGTGGCCAGGGCAGGAACCATAGACCTCCTGACTATGAAGGAAGCCAACTCTGCAAAAGCTGGGGGTGCAAGGCACACAGGTCCCCAGACCCTAAATTCAACATCACAGGTGTCAAACTCTGTCACAGCACATGAGCACAGCAAGGGGCCCTGGGGAACTTCTAATCACTGCCCTAATTAATGCTTCTTTTTTGTTTTTTGTTTTTTTTTTTTCTGAGACGGGGTCTCATTGAGCCTCTAAATTGCTCAGGCTGGAGTTGAATTTGAGATCCTTCTGCCTCAGCCTCTCACAGTGGTGAGATTACAGGCAGGTACTACCACCCCCAGCTTCAATGCCTCTTTAAATGAGGAAACTGAGGCCAAAGAGGAGAAATGGCTACAAATGTCACACACAACAGAACCCAGCTCTTCTTGTCCACACTAATGTTTCTGTACTAGCCTTCCTGCTGACGGTACTGTAGTCCTCCTCTGAGGAGCCACTTGTTACAGTTTACATCTAGATGCTCCCTAAGAGCCTCATGTGCTCAAAGGCGGGGCTTTAGGAAGGTGAGCGGATTGTGAGGATTTATAGCTGATTTGCTCTTGGGAGGGGAGCCTGGTGGGAAGAGGCGGTCACTGGGGGCATGGCCTGGGCTCATCTCCCTCCCCAGCTCCCCGCCCCCGACTGTGAATTGAAGCACCTAAAACTGTGAGCCAAAATAAACTGGTCCTTCTTTAAATTGCAGCTGTCCAGTATCATGTCTCAGCAACAAGGAAAGTGACAAAGACACCTCCACCTTTGGCCCTCTGGACCCTCCTGTTTCAGGAGGCGCCAACTCAGTCCAGAGATGCGGGTCCCTCAGGTCGGCTGGGGTCAGGGTTAGATCCACACAGCAGCCACCAGGGTTAACAGGAGACTGCTACTTTTTTTCCCCACTGGAGTCAGCCTATGTGGGCTTCCCAGCCATGACAGGGGAAAAAAACCTATCCACATCCTCAGAAAGGAGCAGAAACTAAGAGAAATAGGAAGCTGTGTTAGCTTTCTGTTCCTGTAACAAACACCTGAAGAAAGGTTTATTTGCCTCATGGGTTTGGAGGTTTCAGTCCATGACTGCTTGGCCCTGCTGTGCTTTTCTGGTTTTTCTGAGACAAGGTCTCATTATGTGTAGTTCAAGCTGGCCTTGAATTGACTATGTAGCCCAGGCTGTTCTCAAACTAGCAGTGATCCTTCTCCTGCCTCAGCCTCCGGAGTGCTGGGATGATGGGAGTGTGCTGCCATGCCCGGCCAGGCCCTGTTGCTTTTGAGCCTGTGGGGAAACTGCATGTCCTGGTAGGACAGCATGGCAGAGCAGAACCACTCACCTCAAGGCTGGGAAATGAAAGGAAGAGGGAGGAGGTGGGCCCGCTACTCCCACTGACAGCTCCTCCTCAAAGGCCTGAAGCTCTTCCACAAGGCTCCGCCCCTTACGGTTTCCAGCTCCTTCCAAGAGCATCAGGCCCAAGACATTTCAGGGACGTTCCAGATACCAACTCTAGTGGAAGGGAAACAGGATCCAGTTGATAGTTTTAGCCTCGATGTCAGTTATTCCCAGTTGTCCACCAGACATTGCCTCCAACTTTTTTTTTTCATTCTCTATCCTAATCTGGCCACTTTTCCCCCAGACCAGACGCCGTGGGTTCAGATCCCCGGGGTCCATCACTCGTGTTAGGAGTCACTCGCCAGCTCAGGCCGTGACTTCCCCTGTATACCAACACCCACCTCTCTGGGTTGCTGGGAGGGTGGAGCTAGGTGGGTGGAAAGTGCTTACATCCGTGCCTGGGACCCCAGGAGCGCCCACATATCATTCGGATGGATTGAGCTGTGTCTCTGGCAACACAAAGAGGTGGAGCAATACAGCAATTATTACTGACACCCTGCTACAGTCACAAAATTACAGATATTTCCAGGATTTCTCCCATGAAGGTTTTTTGTTAGTTTGTATTTGCGGTATTGGGGATTGAACCCAGGCCTTCGCACTGAGCTCCATCCCAGCCCTTAACTTTTTTTTTTTTAAATTTTGAGATATGGGATCCTCCTGCTTCAGCTTCCCAGAGTGCTGGGATTATGGGTGTGAGCCACCACGCCCAACCCAGAGTGAAATTTTAAATCTGTGGCTACCTTTCGAGCGGGTGGAAGCCAGAGACACCTATTACCTGCCACCTCCCAGGGCCTCAGGCGCGGCACCTACACGCGGGAGCTCCGCCCGTGAGCTCCTCCCGTTAACGGAGCCACCCCGACCTGCCCCTTCTCCTCGCCTGCGGGCCCCGCGTCCACACCTGCCGCTCTGCTCTTGCGGCGGGGTCCTGGGGAGGCGAGTGGTTCCCCGGGTTTGGTCGCTGGAAAGCGGGGAGCTCCCTTGACCGGACAACACCGGCACGACCCCGGAAGTGGCCGGGAGCGCGCTCCTGCGCCCCCAAACCGGCTAGATAGCAACCAATCGCGCGCCCCGAGCTGTTACATCATGGAAGCCCTGGCCAATGGGCGCGGGTGTGCGCCCGCTTCCGGCCCGCCCTTCTGCCCGCAGCTGGGGAGGGCTGGCCCACCAGCCCGGCGGTGGAGAAACACCTCGCGCGATCCCGGCCCAGGTGAGTGCGTCGCGGCGCCCTCTCCGCTACGGCCGCAGGAATGTGACGACTGGCGCTCTGGCTCCCCTAGAAAAGTTCGGGCTGCAGAGGGCAGTGGCGCCCCTCCTTTGGCTGCGTTTGCCCGACCCCGGGGAGGAAAGGAGGGAGAGAGGGGCTGTAGCTCTGCTCTGTCTCGCACACCTGGTGGGCGCCATGGCTGTCCCCCCCACCCCGATCACCGACCCGCCAATCAAGCGCCAGGCTCTGATGACGCCCCCACTCCTTGGACTGGAGTGATTGGAGAAGCCGATCGCTGCACCCTGGCGGTTTTAGAGAATGGAGTTACAAGGGGCCTTCTTGGGCAGCCGTGGGAGCAGATCTGCTTGTGCTGGGATTAGCGTGGGCAGATGGTCAGGGCCTGCGCTCCGAGAAACGCCACTGGTGGCCAGGCAGGGGCCCACCCGTCGCCCAAGTGCAGGAACTGGGGTCCAAGCCAGGCTGACTCAGGGCACCTCCTGCCTGGTGAGGCTGGAGGGACCCCTATTCTTCAGGAAGGACTCGAGTACCATGCAAGTCCTGGTCTTTCCCTCACCCCTTTGGACCCTGATAGAGTTTTCAAGGAATCCCATACCTAGCAGCCCGCACACTGCCTTAGTAGCCTCTCAGGTAGTCCTAAAGCAGACTCAGAGGAAGTGCATGTATGGGAGCTTTCTTGTACCGCGTTTCTAGCTGTACCACATCTACTCCCGCTGCCCTTGGGCGTTTTGAGACAGGGTCTCACTTTGTAGTTCAAGCTGACCTTGAACTGTGTAGCCCAGGCTGATTTTGAACTCAATGCAATCCTCCTGCCTCAGCCTCGTGAGTGCTGAGGTTGTAGACGTGCACCACTATGCTGGCCCTCATCCTTTTTTTTATATTTTATTTTGAGACACGGTCTCCCCACGTTGGCTAGAATCCCAGCCTCCCAGCGTGCTGGGATTACAGGCGTGTACCACCACACTTGACTGAGTAGACCTTTTTAAACCAGAGTGACTGAATGTCCAATTCAAATTCATTTTGTAGAAAATCTTGGTGAATAAGAGGTTGCTTCTTTAGAAGCTGTTTTCTTCATCCCTTCACTTCTACAAAGCAAAGAAATCCCAGGATCCAGAACCACAACACTTAGTATTCCAAAGCCCCTTTCCAAAGTCTTGTGACCCAGTGACCCAGACAGGTTGCCTGGTCGGCCCACACCCAGGAAATGGCATGTTGCATCCTGGTTGAGGCAGAAGGAAGATGAAGCCAGCCAAGAATATTGACTCCATGTCACCTTTTGCCGGGAAGTAATAGGTGCCTGGGTCCCCATTTCTAAAGGAGTTTGTAAACACAACCTGCACGCAGCCTTTCTCTGGCAGTGTTCTTCCCGACGGCCCAAAGTTTTAATTCTGCCTGGAAGGAAATTACTGCTTAGTCATTTATCCGAAGGAAGGCAGATTCAATACAAGTCAAAGGCCACATTCTTTGAGCTCACCCTCAAACTGAACCTGACGGAATTGTAAGCTATCTTGGAAGATTAATTTATAATTTTAAAATAACACCATAGAAACTGTTTTGTTTTTTTGTTGTTGTTTTCGTTTTGGTGCTGGGGATTGAACTCAGGGTCTTGCTTGCACTTCCCAGGCAAGCACTCTACCACTGAGCTAAATCCCCAACCCCTAGAAACTGACTTTTTCAAAAACTACTTTTGGGTCAACATTTTATGGTGAAGATTTTCAAACGTACAGGCAAGTTGGAAGGTCTTTGCTCTCTCTTTCGTAGTGCTGGGGATCAAACCCAGGGCCAGCGAGCCACACCTGCAGCCCCAGACTGGCAGAACGACACCATGAGCATCCTCCCTGTACCCTCTACCTTGTTAATCATACTGTTGACATTTTAATTCCTCTATCAAGCATCTGTCCACCAGTCCTGCCTTACTTTTCAAGTACTCTGCGGTGTTTCCCTTTCCTGGAGCAGCATTTCTGTCTAGGCTCAGGGAGGTGGCAGTGTGTTGGGTGGAGGTGGAGGTGATTATCGTCAAACATTGTTTGAACTCTGTGTGCACAGCACTGTTAGGCGGAAATGAAGCAAGCTCAAGACTTAGGTGACCAGAAAGGGATTGGTTGTACCACGCACATTCAGTTCTTGTTGAGTACTGAAAACAATGTTTATCAATATTATCTCATTTAATTCTCATGAGATAAGTAGGTCACTATTCCTTTCTAGCTTATTTTGGCAAGGGGGGTGGGTACTGGAAATTGAATCCAGGGCCTTTATACTGACCTACGTCCTACATCCTCAGCCCTTTTTATTTTGAGATAGTCTTGCTAAGTTGCTTAGACAGGTTTGAACTTGTGATCCTCCTGCCTCAGCCTCCCACAGTGTTGAGATTACAGGCATTCACAATCACACCTGGCCCTGATTTGTATACAAAAAGAAATTAAGGCAAAGAGTGATTAGTTAGCTTTGGGTGGTAGTAAGAAATTCTAAATTCTAGCAGTGCGGGTCTGTGGCTCTGAGCACTCTTAGTCACTGACTGTGAAGGTGCCAGAAGGACCCTCAGGCCTGACCAGTCAGGAAGGAAGGGGCAGCTGGAGGTCACCAGGAGTCCTGACGTAGACACTCAAACACAGACCCAAGTTTCCAGGCAGCTCTATGTGTCTGGCAGGCTTACTGCTTCTGAGGTTTTGGGGTCTGGCAGTTCTAAGGGGGCCCGTCCCATTCTTCCTCCTGTTGTCTTCTCTACTTTCCTGTTAGGGATGTTTCCCAAAACTTGGTTTCTGTTCTGCCTCCCATCTTCTTGTTCCTTATTCCCCTCCTTCCCTTCCTTTCCAACCTGCATTCTTCTTGGTGGTTGTCACACTCAGCTATTTTGCCTGTGGCATCTCAGATCTTCCTCACGGTGCCTTCTGGAGCCCAGCAGTAACCCCAACCTCGGGGCACCTAAATTCACCTTCTGGTAGCTTTGGTTTCCAGACCAGGAACCAGGCAGGCATCCTGTCTCCGGACCCTGCCTGTCCTCTCATGGCCAGAGGGCGGTATTCCTTGTGGGGTCTGGAAGCCGCCCTGTCCGGCCCAGCCTTTCCTCGTGGCCCTCCTACCCCTCACCCTGTTGCCGTGTCTGGCTGCCTCGGGTCTGGCCGCGTGGCCCCATCACGGTGGGAAGCTTGTTTCTACCAGAAGCCTGATCTTCACCATTTACCCCTGGAAGCCGCAGCAATATCAGCCCTGGGAATGGGGGACAGTCAGTGGCAGCTTAGTCACCGTCTAGAGCACAAAGAAAGAGGAGAAAGGAGGGTGGAGAAGGGCAGGAGAGACTTGGGGGGGTAAAGAGGAACCTTTGTGTCCTAGAGTCCCGGTGGTCACCTGGCTCCTGCACGACCACACAAGACTGCGGCTGGGATGCCAGGCCCACTCGGATGCCCCTCACCAGGCCCAAGTAGGACTCTCACAGTGAGACCAGCACAGGGGACATAGATTCACATAAATCTATAGGCTTTCATTTATTTTTTTGAAAGATCTGAAGAAACTTTATAATAGAATAAGGGTCACTAAATTTGAGGGAGTAGGTATGTGTTGCCTTTTTTCACCCCTGTACTTTTTCATATGTGTGCAAAAATAAAAAATCCCCATCATGAGGCAGAAGGAACTGGGCATGATGGTGCATATCTGTAATCCCAGCATACTGGGAGGCTGAGGCAGGAGGACTGCAGATGTAATTCCAGCCTAGGCAACTGAGTGACTTAATGAAACCCTGTCTCAAAATTTAAAAAGGGCTCGGGATTGTAGTTCAGTATGAAGGCCCTGGGTTCGATCCCCAGTACCACAAAAATAAATAAGAAAGGAAAGGCAAAGAAAGAAAATAGCTATCGACACTGGAAGCCAGGCTCTGCTTCTCATCTGTGGATTAACCACCTGCTTCTCTCTCTGGACTTTATTTTGCCATCTGTGGCATGAAACAGACACAGCAGAAGTTTCCCATGCGCCCACCCCCAACCATGTTCCCAGGCTGGAGACAGGGACACTGACACTCCCCTCCTTTTGACACCGATTTCCCTCCAGCCACCAGCACCATGCCCGCATCTGTGCTGTGGGCCGTGGACCTCTTCGGCAGGGTCTACACCCTCTCCACAGCCGGCCAGTACTGGGAGCTGTGCAGGGACACTCAACTGGAGTTCAAGCGGGTCAGCGCGGCCACACAGTGCTGCTGGGGCATTGCCTGCGACAACCAGGTCTACTTGTATGTATGTGCCAGTGACGTCCCCATCCGCCGCCGAGAGGAGGCCTATGAGAACCAGGTAGCAGCCCACGTTAGCAGGTGCTAAAGTGATCAGTAGCTAGGGTTGGGGTTTGGGTGAACTGGAAAGAGAGGCCCCAACCTCTCCCCAACCCCCAAGTTGGTTCCTTTCCATCTGGCACAGCATTCAGAGTCTCAGGTTGTGTCTTCTCCAGAGCAGACTGGCAGAGGGTCTGCGCATGGTGGACTGTGCGTGTCCAGCGCCCACGACGGCTTGAGCCTTCTACTGCCTGCTCCTCTTATAGCACTGGGGCTATGCTGATACCCTGCTTCCCCGCCCTCCTTTGTGGTACTGGGGGTTGAACTCAAGGCCTTTGCACTAAGCTGCTTCCCTGGCCCTTTTTTAAAATTTTGAGACAGGGTTTCA
The DNA here is from genome assembly GCA_004026905.1 of Hystrix cristata. Classification (NCBI taxonomy): domain Eukaryota; kingdom Metazoa; phylum Chordata; class Mammalia; order Rodentia; family Hystricidae; genus Hystrix; species Hystrix cristata. The sequence goes on from PVJO010001558.1 coordinate 140,028, forward strand.
GAGTTGTTAAGTGTCCAGGCTGGGTGTGATCTTGTGATCCTCCTGCTTTGGCTTCCCAGAGTGCCAGGATTATAAGCATGAGCCACCATGTCCGGCCCGCACTGACTTGTGACGAAGTATCCTGGGGTCTTGGATCCCAAAAGGGATCTGAGAGGCCCTGCCTGCCTGGGTCTGCTCCTGGCAGGCTCAGATCTAAGGCCATCTCTGTGTCCCTGGTCCCAGCGCTGGAACCCTGTGGGCGGCTTCTGCGAGAAGCTCTTGCCGAGTGACCGCTGGCCGTGGAGCGACGTGAGTGGGCTCCAGCACCGGCCGCTGGGTGGGGTGGCACTGCCGTCGCCACACTGGGAGTGGGAGTCAGACTGGTACGTGGATGAGAATTTCGGAGGGGAACCCACCGAGAAAGGGGTAGGTGAACTCGGTACCCACCCTGGGGGGAGGGTCACTGTGGCTCCACCTGTCCCCCGGGGCTGCTGTCCCCGGCAGTGCCCCGTGGGGTCCGACCTCTGCTTGCTGTTGGGTTGTGTGTTCAAGTCCTGCCGTCAGCATCTCGACACCCTCCTCCCTTTCTCCCATCTTCAAATCTCTCCCCCCGGAGCCTTATGGAGTCCCGTCCTTGGCATTTCAGGGGTGGACCTATGCCATCGACTTCCCCGCCACCTACACAAGAGACAAGAAGTGGAACTCGTGCGTGCGACGGCGGAAGTGGATCCGGTATAGGAGATACAAGTCCCGGGATGCCTGGGCCAAGGTCTGTGCCCAAGGGAACACCATGACCACCCTGGGACCTGGCCTTTGAGTTGTCCTGCTGGATTCCAAAGAGAGGGGGTCTCAGGCACTCGCCCGGCCTCTCTGTGTCCCTGGTGCAGTAACTGGGTTCGCCAGGAGCCCCGAGCTCCAGCGAGCAGGATCCTGGCAGTCAGTCTGGGAAGCCCTGAGCCCAGACCCTGTGGCTCATCAGCCCGTCACATGGCCACTCCAGGACAGGGTCCGGGCCTGGCGGCTGATAGAGAGGGCAAAGGGAGCCCAGGGCTAGAATCCTGCCTCCCTGTTCCTGCCTTCTTCAGGAGCTCAGCCAGTGTGGCCTGGGCTGGACAGGAGGGAGGGGATGCAGCACGGGTGCGTCCAGATAGTCACCTGGTCATGACAGCCAGTGTTTGTCACCTCCTCACTTCAGATCCCCTCGAAGGATGACCCCAAGGATCTGCCCGACCCCTTCAATGACCTCTCCGTGGGGGGGTGGGAGATCACAGAGGAGCCCGTGGGCCGCCTGTCAGTATGGGCTGTGTCTCTGCAGGGAAAGGTAAGGCCACTGTCTCCAGGCCCTGGGGAAGAAGCAGCGAGGGTGGCAGCCCAGCCACGGGCCAGGCAGGACAGGGGTCCCTGGGTGCAGGGAACAAGGCTGCCCAGAGACCTCCGTGCCTCCTGTCCTGGGGTGGGGGCTCCCCACAGGGCCCCTCTTGTGTGTCATGTCCTGTGAGCCCTGGGTCCCGCTCCTCCCAGAAACCTGTGATTTCCTCCCCCATCCCACGCCTGGTCCTGGCCCGCCCTTCCTGGGCACCCTAGGCTCAGATGCCATCCAGATCGTCTCCTTAGACGGATTCTGGGCTCCTGGCCTGTTCCCTGCTGGTACTTCCCAAGTCTCCAGGATTGTGCTTGGGTGGGTGGTTGGCTAGTGGGTGGGTAGGCAGATGGATAGATGGATGGCGGGTGGTGATGAATGAAGGGATGGTTGACAGGTATGTAAATAGAGGAATGATATGTGGAGGGATAGGTGATTGGGTAGATGGATGGTGGGTGGGTGTTGGATAGAAAGAGGGTGTGGGGATGGGTTCTTGATGGATGGATGGGTAGGTGATGGATATATAGATGGATAGACAGATGTTGGGGGTTTGTGTGGACAGATGGATGGTGGGTGTATGCCTGGACAGTGCCTAGGTAGATAGATATGTGGGTGGATAGACAGGTGTTGGGTGTGTGGATAGATGAATGGATGGTGGGTGTCTGCATGGATGGTACGTAGGTAGATATGTGGGTGGATAAAGAGGTGTTGGTTGTGTGGATGGATGGTCGGTGTATACATGGATGGTGCATAGGCAGATGGATATGTGGTTGGGACAGATAGGTATTGGTGTGTGGATAGATGGATGCTGTGTGTGGATGTTTACAGAGAAAGAATCCGTTTCTCAGAGACTACATAAAAACTAACGAAACTACCCCTGGTGGTGGCAGCATCTCACATAATCCTGAGCTCAGGGAACCCAACCCTCTCACCATAGTTTTAGATTATACTTCACGATTGCTCGGTAGCCCCTACCACAAATTGAGGACGAGTCTGCCATGGGCTTTGGGCTCGTCACGGCAGGTTGTTTTTAGTAGGCTCACCTCTGGGGTCCCTCCCAGCTGGGGCTCAGGTTAATCACAGCTGCTTCCTCTGCTCCATGCTGAGGGGTGGAAGAAGGGGCCAGGTGGGTGAGGGAGCTGGCCCAGGACAGAGTTGCCTGTCAGGGAGCCTTGTCCACCTGGATGCAGAGAGGGGAAGACAGGGCCACAGCAGTGTTCGTTTTCCCCAAGTGCCAGCACCTCTCCTGTGGTCTGTAAGGGTAACACCCAGACCCTGTGCTCCAGGAGCCAGGGGGACAGTGTGCCCTGGAGCCACCTGGTACCAGGAGGGAGGTTCCCCAGGTCTAGTCAGAAGGCTCATCATAAGGGGGGGGTTGGCAGGATGAGGAGTCTGGGGCCCCCCGTCGGAACGTTCTGAAATGGGTCACTGGCCCCACCTGGACCATGCAGAGGAGTACAGCCTCCTCCCAATGAAACAAGCCAAAGCCTGGACAATATGAGGGCATTATTCAGTCTTAGCTATTCAGATTAAGGAACAGAAGTGGACATTTAAGACATTGATATGAATTCAGCTTGGAGTTTTCCCACTTGGACCCCCTGGACCCTGTCTGCCCTAGAGATGAGCATCCTGAAGGTGCTTCACCACTAGGGGATGCAGGACACACGGGCTGGTGGGGAGCACTGGGCACCGAGGCTGGAGGCTGGGATTGCACATGGCGACTGGGTGGCAGGTGCTTCCTCACCTGCAGATGAATGGGACAGGGGCAGGCTGGGAGATGTGCACAGTGGGATACTGAGAGGCCCCCATGCTTGGGTACGCTGATGTACCAATGGGCAACGCAAGTGTCATGCCCTCCTACTGTTTCCCAGGTATGGTACAGAGAGGATGTCAGCCACCCCAACCCGGAAGGCTCGTCGTGGTCTCTGGTGGACACCCCCGGGGAGGCTGTCCAGATCAGCTGCGGGCCCCACGACCTCCTGTGGGTCACCCTCTGGGAGGGGCAAGCCTTGGTCCGGGAAGGGATCAACAGGAACAACCCCAAAGGTGGGCAACTCTGTCCTGGGAGAGGCAGGCAGCCACTCCCCAGCACCTTGGCTGATGGAGGCTGTCTGGGGTTTCTTGGGGGCTGCTAGGCAGTTCGTGGTCCACAGTGGAGCCTCCCGGGTCTGAGAATGGGATCATGCACGTCTCCGCTGGAGTGAGCGTGGTATGGGCTGTCACCAAGGACCGGAAAGTAAGATGGGGATGCTGGGGACTGGGGGCAGCTTTGCTGTTGGGATTCTGTTCTTGCGAGGGTTGTCTGAAGTCTATAATGAATCTGGTATCCGCCAAGCACTGTGAGCTTTTGTGCTATGAAAATCAGCACTCATACCCAGGATGTTTGATGCCACAGTCCCTCCTCTCACTCACACCCCAGAGCCAAACTACAGAGCAACTGTATTCATCACTCATTAGGCCAAACATGTCAGATAATCAGAAGCTAGGCTCTTATGGGGACCAGGGCAGCCTGCCTCATGTCCAGAGAGGGCTGGGATGGGGGGGTGGGCCTTGGAGCCATGGGAAGGCCTGGGAAAATTAAGTTAGGTGGTGTGTAGTTTTACAAGTTGACATTAGGGAGACAATTTCATAAAGCATTAAGTATAGACCCAAAATAGGTCATTTATTCTAATAATAGGTCATAATTTTCCCAGATAACCTCACTAAGGCCACTGTCTTACACAGAGGACAACTTTAGTTGTATCTTTTCCACATAGTGGGTCAGGGACAGATGTGGCTGAGGGCAGGTGACTCTCAGCCTTATAGGACAGTGCCACGCATTGCGGCGAGGGCACATGGCAAGGATGTGGGAAGATGGACATGCATTGGCCCTACTCATTTACAGCATGAGCCAATTATTATTATTATTCACTCGTTCTTTCCGAGCCCTGAAAAAGCACCCTATTTGTGGGCAAGCCTCCTGCCTCACCCTCCCAGAGTGCACACCTACAATCCCAGCACTCTGGCAGGTTGAGGCAGGAGGATTGCGAGTTCAAACCCAGCTCGGGCAACTTAGAAACGTAACAAAAATCCTGTCTCCAGATAAAAATAAAAGGCTGGTGGGGATGTACTTCAGTATAAAGGCTCTGGGTTCTATCCCTAATATGGCAGCCAATGATGACCAAAGGAAAGGAAGGAAAAAAAAAGCCCTGTTTCTGTGGGCTCCGGGGAAATGTGTTCTTTCCTGGCTTTTCCAGGTGTGGTTCCGAAGAGGCGTCAACTCACACAATCCCTGCGGCACCAGCTGGATTGAGATGGTTGGGGAAATGACGATGGTGAACGTAGGGCTAAATGACCAGGTGGGTGCATCATTCCCAGGGCTCCTAATGCAGTGTGTCCACCTGGCATCCACTGTCCCTTCCCAGTGGCAGGGGACCCCGCCTTTGAGGGCACCCAGGAGGCGGCTCCTTTCAGTCTGCAGTTTCTGCTTGTCTCCAGGTTAGGGTTAGGGTTGGTACTCAGAGCAGTGAGCACAGAGCTGCTGGGGGTGGGGACCGTTATCTGGAGACTGGAAGGTGTCACTGAGACATGCAGGATGTGATCGAAAAATACCATGTATGTTTAAATAAAATTGCTACAGTAAAAGACACATCATCATGAAGTCCCTCAAAATCCTCCCCTCAGTGAGAACACACTTAGCGCATCATTCTTGCCACTTTCTGAAGTACCTCTGGAAGTCCTCTTTTGTGGGTGTCTTCAGTTGCACTGTTGTGACCGCCTCGATGTCCTGAATTGATTCAAAACATTCTCCTTTCACGGTCATCTTGAGTTTGGGGAAGAGCCAGAAACCGCACAATGCCAGATCCAGTGAATAAGGTGGATGAGGACTCACTGGTGTGTTTTCCTGAGCTTGCCTTTCCGTTGGATGGCGCTTGGCAGTGCCTTTCACTATATTTTTTATTACATCTTGTGGAGACATCAAAGAAGAGTTTCAGAACTGCTTCAGAAAGAGACAAAAGTGATGGGATAGGTGTGTTCGAAGCGAGGGGGAGTAACTTGGGGATTAATGACACTGTGTCTTTTTTGGTAACGAATTTTTGTGAAATTTAAGTATTCACCATATTTTTGATCAGCTCTTGCACTTGGAGTGAGGGGTGGCACTGGTCTCCTGACCCCAACTCTGTGGCCCGTGTGTGTCACCTCTGCAGGTTGACAGTGTAGCCGCCTTCCTTAGACAATGAGGTTTGGGTGCTGCAGCCCCTCGCTGTGATGGCGACAGCCCAGTGTCCCTGCTCGGAGCACAGATGTTCCCTTGGGGAGCAGCTTCCCACCTCCAGAAACCACAGCGAAGTTAGGGACACAGGCGGACCTTGCATCCCAGCACAACGTCCACCCAGCCACTCCGTCCTCTGAACCTTGCTCCAAGTCTGCCTGGTGGCAAGGAACCTGGCCTGGGTCCGTTTCTGAGCCACAAACCTCCCCAGCCCTGGCGCACACTCACACCCACACCCCACTGCGCAGCACAAGGGGCGCCTCCTGGGTTTCCAGTTGTCCTCCAGCCCTGCTGGCCTCCAGCTCTCCCCTTGCACCCCCAGGAAGATTCAGGAGCTCCAGGTCTGTGCCCACCTTCCCTGACAGCACCTCTCTCTGTCCCAGGTCTGGGGCATTGGCTGTGAGGAGCGAGCTGTGTACTTCCGGCAGGGTGTCACCCCCAGTGAGCTCAGTGGAAAAACGTGGAAGGCCATCATCGTAGGCCGAGAGAGTGACCGGTCACACTCTGGCAGCTCATCGAGCCTCCTCAGGTGACCCGGGGGTGGCAGGGCACAGACCAGTTGTGGGGGAGATGGGCTGTCTGTGGCCTCTGTGGGGTGCTCGCTGTCAGTCCCCAAGGCCACTAGAGCCCCGAGTGCTGCAGCCGTGGCTTGGGGCCTGGCGTGTGGCCTGGCTGCTCAGTCCTGCAGAGGAGCCCGCAAGGCAGCAAGGGGACCTAGCAGAGATGTCCTCAGACAAGGCCACCACAGTGGCACCCGGGAGGTCAGGACAGAGCTAGGACCAGAACCAGGTCCAGCTCACTGGTCCTGAAGGCTCAGGCCCTGGGCCGGAAAGGCCTTCTCTGCGGGGTGGATGCTGGGCCCCTGTACAAGGCACGTGGGGCTCCTTCCGGTCTGGTCGCAGCCTGGGTGTTCCCTGCAGTGTCGTGGAAAGACTCGGGCAGATCTCCGGTATCCACGTGAGCTTCTGATGGGATTTTGCATTTCTCATGAGCTCCCTGGTGATGCGGCTGCTTCTGCAGTTCTGGGAAGCATACTTTGGGGTCCATGGGTTCAAGAATGTGAGGAAGTCCCAGCTCTGCCCCAGCCGTGAGAGCACAGGCAGGTGACCGAGTATCCAAGCTGGGGACACCTCAGCTCTACAATGGCAGTGTCCATATCTGTGACACTTGACCAAGAGAGTCCTGTGTAACCTGGGCCTCCCCAGTCCCTTGTCCTTTCCCTCTAGTCCCCACACTTGATGGGCTACCTACCCCAGCGTCGGGCTCCTTCACCAATAGGCATCACATTGGGATCAGCTGACAAACTCCAAAAAGAATACTGTTCCCACTTCTTGTCCTTGGATTTGGCAGTGGCTTCTCAAATAATGACATCAAAGGCCCTGTCACTTTCAGTGCAGGGTAGTACGAAATAGTACTTCAGTATAAAATAGTCTTTACGTTAGATGATTCTGTGCGTGTGTGCATGTGTTACTAGGGATTGAACCCAGGACCTTTACACTGAGCTACATTCCTAGTCTTTTTTAAAATTTTGAGACAGGGTCTTGCTAAGTTGCTAAACTGTCCAGGCTGGGCTTAAACTTGTGATCCTCCTGCCTCAGCCTCCCAGAGTGGCATGATTACAGACATGTGCCACCATGCCCTGCTTTTTTGAGGGGGGTGTGGTGGGGATTGAACTTAGGGCCTTGAACTTGCTAGGCAAGCACACTACCCCTTGAGCTAGATCCCCAACCCCTGCCTTGCTTTTAAATGCAATGTTATCTTACAGTATTTTCAATTTATGATGGGTTAATGAGGACATAGTACCATGATAAGTCAAAAGAATGTTGGGGCTGGAGATTTAGCTCAAGTGGTAGAGTGCTTGCCGAGCAAGCACAAGGCCCCAAGTTTGAATCCCAGCACCAAAAAAAAAAAAAAAAAAAAAAAAAAAAAAAAAAAAAAAAAAAAAAAAAAAAAAAAAAAAAAAAAAAAAAAAAAAAAATCTGCATAGATGAACTTCATCAAAATTAAAAATTTGGGGGCCAGTGTATTAGTTACTTTTCTAGAGTCAATGGTTTGCAAGAGAGCAGATTTAATACAGGACAAGTCCAAGTTACAACATTCACCCACAAGCCAAATGCAGGAAGAGTACAGAACGTCGACCTATGCACTGGAGACCCAAAAGATCCAATCAAGGGCTGGGAGCCCACAGCACTGTCCTGTGTACGTCCGTGTCTGCACTAAAGGCTGAAGAAACCTATACTGGAAGCAGGATATGATGCTTGCAGCATAGATGAAGACCAGAGCTCCCCTGAAGCGAACAGTAGTCACCCCCGACAACAGCAAGCCCCTGAGTTCCTTCTGTGACAAGAACAGCCGAGTTCCCTTCAGGAGAACCAGCCACAACAGAGCTTCTCCCGGGAAACAGCCGGCCGCTATCTTCTGCTCCCATTCTCCTTCTGTTGGGGTGGGGTGGTGCTGGGGATCGAATTTAGGGCCTTGTGCTTGCTAGGCGAGCACTCTACCACTGAGCTAAGTTCCCAACCCGTCCCATTCTCCTTTATACTGTCTGTGTTGGCAATAACCTTCAGGTGGATCCCCTTTGCCCAGAACCACACCAATTCAGTTCAGCTGGGCTTTCTTGCTCAAGTTGACCACAATAATAAGTCCACCGCAATCCACCCCTGGTCAACTTGATAACCAGACACATTTCTTTAAACCGTAGTCTCCAGTGTCAGATTTGTAAAGAGTTAACACATCTTGGTCTATTCAGATTTACAGTAACAATTCTTAGTGCACTCATTTCTACACCAGAAACAAAATACTCAAAGGACTCTCAGAACTGATTACAAACAGGTGTCCAAAAACTACAGCTATACATACAAATAAACAACTGCATTCTTTCTCTTACTTGTTCTAAAATATTAATTTGTTTACATAATACAATATACCAATACAGTACATCCACATTAAAAAAGTATGGCTTCAAATCTTCAAACTCCTTTGGTTTCCATAAACTTTAACAGAGCAGGGCAACACTAAAAGATACCACTAAGGATCTCCTGCACCCCAAATACACTCGTCCCTTCTGGTGAAAGGCCTCAGGTGATTTTTCCATTGTCCTTTTTTTTCTCCACAACCACATTCTCCGTTCATCCTTGCAGTCCACAGCTCCCCTCTGGCCAAACGCTTCAAATCACCCTGGCTGGCTCTCCACTCTCTTATTTCCAACATAGAGCTGCCCAGAAGCCCTCAACAGTAACTATGCTGCTGTCCCGACACCAGACTGCCCTGAAATTTTTCTGCCACCCAGGCAGTATCTCCAAACACAAGCAAAATGCAGACGAACCTCTGCCCAAGCACACAGGTACCGCCTGGGATCCAGCGGCCATTGCAGTCCTTCTCCACAGAGGCCTCCCGAGCCTCATCCTGACCGGCAGCATTTCCATCAGTTACTCAGTTTCCACACTCTGACCAGAGTCTCCCACATAATAAGTTTAAAGCATTCCAGGGCTGCCTCTTCGGCTGGTCTCTCAAAACCTTTCCAAGTTAATTCCAAAGGCTCTTAAGCCACATGGCCAGGCAATGTCACAGCAAGGATCCTGCTCTCAGTTCCAATTTCTGGATTAGTTACTCTTCTAGCGTCAATGCTTTGTAAGAGAGCAGACTTAATACAAGTCCAAGTTACAGCATTCACCCACAAACCAAATGTACAAGGAGTACAGAACGTACCTATGCACTGGAGACTCTAAAGATCCAGTCAAGGGCTGGGACCCACAGCGCTGTCCCGTGTACGTCCGTGTCTGCACTAAAAGGCTGAAGAAGTCTATACTGGAACTAGGATATGGTGCTCACAGGGGAGATGAAGACCAGGCTCACCTGAAGCAAACAGCAGCCACCAGCGGTGATAGCAAGGCCCTGAGTTCCCTCTGCAATGAGAACCAGCCCCAACAAAGCTGCTCCTGGGAAACAGCCAGCTGCTATCATCTACGCTCATTCTCCTTTATACTGTGTTGGCAATAACTTCCACCTGGACCTTCTACGCCCATAACCATACCAACTCAGTCCAGCTGGGCGTTCCTGCTCACGCTGGAACTCACCACAGTGAGTCCACCACAGCCAGGTATGGCAGTGCGTGCCTATGACCCCAGCTACTCATGAGACTAAGGCAGGAGGAGCCCAGCCTGGGTAGTTTAGCAAGACCCTGTCTCAAAATAAAAAATAAGTCAATAAAAAGGACTGGGGATGCAGCTCAGTGCTGCAAAAAATGCAAAAAACTTCTGCGAATCAAAGGACAATATCAAGGAGTTGGAGACTTAGCTCAGGGGCAGAGTGCTTGCTTAGCAAGCACAAGGCCCTGAGTTCGATACCCAGCACCACCCCCCAAAAAACGACATTATCAAGAGAATGAAAAGACAACTCACACAATGGGGAAAACATCTGCAAATCATAATAGTCTTCTATCTCAAATATATTTTAAAATGTCTTACAACTCAACAACAAAAAGACAACCCATTTAAAAGGGGTGGTCCGGGGGCACAGTTCAGTGGTAGGGTGTGAATAGATACTTCTCTAAAGAGATACAAAAACCGCAAACACATACAAAGATGTTCAGCATCATTAGTCATTTGGGAAATGCAAATTAAAAGCTCAGTAAGAGACCGTGTCACACCCACTGGGACTCAGAAGAAAGACAGAAGTGCTAGTGAGGGTTTGTAGGGCTGGGAACCCTCGCACATCGCTGGTGAGAGTATATGATGGTGCAGCCGCTGGGGAAAACGGTGTAATGGTTCATAAAATATTTGTCGTGAAAGGAACGAAATACCGATACACACTATGATGTGGATGAACCTCGAGAAAACTATGCTAAATCACACATGGTATCACTCGTCTGTAATCCCAGTACTTGAGAGGCTGAGGCAGGAGGATCTCAAGCCCAAGGCCAGCCTGGGCTATGTAGTAAGGCCCTGTCCCAAACAAAACAAAATAGAAAAAAAACAACTGAAAGAAACAGACATGGAAGGTCACATACTCATTCCACAATTCCACTTATATGAAATTCCAGAATAGGCAAATCCATAGTGACTAAAGTAAGTTGGTGTTTTCCAAAGGAGCTGGATGTAGAAGAGGAGGAGGATGGGAGTGACAATTTTCGGTGATGAAAATGCTCTGGACATAGGTATGGGGATGGCTGCATGACTCCGTCAGTGTATGGTGGCTTAGCAAGACCCTGTCTCAAAAAAAAAAAAAAAAAATGCTGAGGCTGGGCTGTGGCTCAGTGCAAAGGCCCTGGGTTCAATCCCCACTACTGCAAAAACAAAAAAAGCATTCCACAGCCAGACTCTTTGCTGTGACGGTGTGGGGTGTGGCCCAGGTGTTTTGGCCCCTGGGAAGCACACACCCACCCGTGAAGAGCAGATGGGAGCTCAAGAGAGGTGGTGACATGCCCCAAGTCACATGAATGGTCACAGCGGCCACACGCATCCCCCAGGAATGAGTGACAGTCTCCCTTGTTCTGTCCCCAGCGCTGGCTGCTTCTTTGGTGACGAGGTGAAGGGCAGCGGTGAATCTGCGCCCAGTGACACTGATGCCACCTCAGAAGCCGAGAGACCGGGGCCTGAGCAGTTTGCCCCCAAAGAGCCTCTGGACAATGCCCGGGTACCCAAGGGGAGCTTGGCCCTGGGCCCCGAGCCTGGAAGGACTGCAGACTGTGCCTTGGAGAATGTCTGTTCCGCTGAGGGCAGAGGGGAGGCCACTCAGGCCTCTGTGGCCAGCGAGCGCCCCGGTCTGGCCTCTGCCCCAGCCGAGCTGCCCTGGACCAACATTGACCTCAAGGAGCCCAGGAGGGTGTCCAGCCACTCTGCTGGGGGCTTTGCCGAGACCACGGGCCTTTCTTCACTGGGGCTCTTCGCACCGGGCCTGGACGAACCCTATGTGGCCGATGACCACCCGCTGTGGGCCTGGGTGTCTGGGGGCGGCTGCATGGTGGAGGCGAGCTCCACGCTCAAGTGGTTCACTGTCCAATCGGGTAAGGGGCCCTGCGGGGCCAGGTATTGCCAAGGGTGCCGTTGTGGGGCACGGGGCGCAGCAGGAGGCTGCGGGCTGGAACAGACCTTGGGCTATTCCAACCCTTTCTCTGTCCTGGCCCTGGTGGCAGTTTTCTAGGCTGAATTGTCCGGCCAGCAACTTGCTAAGCAGAGTGACCCTGAGAGGAGGGTGCACAGGGCTTTCTGCAGAGGTTAAGGCTGTCTGGCAAGCAGAGCCGACATCAAGCTGGGTGGTCCCTGTGTGCTATCCCACCACTTGGGAGGCTGAGAAAGGAAGATCGCAAGCTCAACTTAGCAAGGCCCTGTTTCAAAATTTAAAATAATGACTGGGAAGGTAGTTCAGTGAGAAGGCCCTGGGTTCAACCCCTAGTAGTGCAAAATAAAGGGGGGATGTGGAGGAGAAAGCAAGTCCTGGCCTCCAGCCAGCTGCAGGCAGGACAGCACCCCGGCCCTGAGGCTCTGGCCTCCCGCAGGCCTGTCTCCCTCGGTGCAGACCCTGTCCCTGTCCATCACGCCGGCCCAGACCGCCACCTGGAGGAAGCAGATCTTCCAGCAGCTCACAGAGAGGACCAAGCGGGAGCTGGAGAACTTCAGGCACTACGAGCAGGCCGTGGAGCAGGTGGGCACCAAGCTGTCCCTGTGCACTCTTTTCAGCAGGCATTTATTGAGTGAGATGGGCTATTGGTCTGAGATGGGGGAGAAGGAGCAGGCAGCAGCATCCCTGCCTCTGCCCAACCGTCTCAGGTGCTCAGCCTGGCTCCCGGGATGGCTTAAAGATAAGGAAATGAGCTCATTCATTCACGCATCCGTCCTGAAGGACTGTTGCCTTGCTGCCTTCCAGGCACCATGTGGGCCCTGGGGACCCGAAGAGGGCAGCAACCTCAGAGGAAGTGGGCAGGGAGGAGAGTGGCAAAGCACTTTGTCCTGTCCCTGCCCAAGGTCTTCTCATCCTGTCCCTGCTGAGAACGCAGCACCCAGACCCCATCAGCTTGGGGAGCTGGATCCCAGGGCTAAATGCCTGGCTTCCTGCAAAGTCCTGGCCCAGCCAGGGCTGGGGCCGACAGGCCAGAATTCGACTCCCTCTCTGACACTCAGCCAGTTTTGGCTCCTTCCTGGGGCTCAGTTTCCCCATCCAGAACAAGGGCCACCAGTACCCACTGGCTGCGTAAGAAAGAGGACATGATGCAGGGACAGCTCTGGCTCAGTCCAGTGCCTGACGGTGACACTTGTCATTCATGGGGGGTGTGGAGCTGGGGTGGCTCTGGAGTGTGGGAATGGGGATGGGTGCGCTGGGCCGGGACCAGCCAGTGACAGTGTCCCCATGGCCTCGGCGCCGGCTGTAGTCAGTGTGGGTGAAGACTGGAACCCTGCAGTGGTGGTGCGACTGGAAGCCCCACAAGTGGGTGGACGTCCGTGTGGCCCTGGAGCAGTTCACGGGGCACGACGGGGCCCGAGACAGCATCCTCTTCATCTACTACATGGTCCATGAGGAGAAGAAGGTACGGAAGGGAGCAGGGTCGGTGGGGGCAGGGTCTATTGGAGATTGTACGGAGGCAGGGCCTGGGGGGCGCGTGCTCCAGAGTCTGCATGTAATTTACAAAGCACTCATGCTCATCCCCCATGGTGAGCATGTGTGTTCTGGCCTGCGCTATGGCCACCCAGAGCCTAAAACCTACAGGCTCTAGTTTTCATTTGTTTTGTTTGTTTTTCTGAGACGGTCTTTGCTATATAGTTCAGGCTGGCCTTGAAATTGGGGTGATCCTCCTGTCTCAGCCTCCCGAGTGCTGGGATTACAGGTGTGCTCCACCATGCCTGACCAGGCTCTACTTTTTGAAATGAAAAATCAAGCTTGGAAAGGTGGAGGTGCTCACCTCCCAGCAGCTGGCGTGTCCCAGACTGTTGATGACAAAACTATTTCTTTAAAATGTCCCAAAGGAGCTGAGCATAGTGGCACATAGCTGCAATCCCAGCACTCTGGAGAATAAAGGGTTCAAGCCCAGCCTGGACAGTGGAGCAACTGAGGGCGATCCTGTCTCAAAATAAAAATTAAAAAAGGACTGGGGATGTAGCTCAGTGCACAGGACCCGAGTTCAGTTCACAGTACTGCGGGAGAAAAAAAGTCATGAGACATTTCTTCACAAAGTGCAGCTTCAAAACTGGCACTTGCTCCCCTGTGGCCATCAGTGATACTGGCAGGCCATGGGGACCCCTGCCAGGGTGACAGCCCCGCCACATTCCCCTTTTCGAACAGTACCTCCACGTGTTCCTCAATGAGGTGACGGTGCTGGTCCCGGTGCTCAACGAGGCTAAGCACTCCTTTGCCCTGTATACCCCAGAGAGGACACGGCAGAGGTGGCCTGTGCGCCTGGCCGCCGCCACCGAGCAGGACATGAACGACTGGGTGAGTGAGTGGTGGGCCCAAGGGTTGGGGACAAGGAGCAGCCAGCCGAGGCCTGCCCAGCAGTGACAGGCCGCGTGCCCACACCAGCTCGCCCTGCTCAGCCTGAGCTGCTGTGACAGCCGGAAGATCCACGGCCGCCCGTCCCCGCAGGCCATCTGGTCTGTCACCTGCAAGGGGGACATCTTCGTGAGTGAGCCCAGCCTGGACCTGGAAGCCCAGGACCACCCGATGCCCTGTGACCAGATGTGAGTGGGCTGCAGCCTCTCCCATCCCCCAGTGCCCCCCCCCAGCCCCCAAGGACTGCTTAGGCTGAACTCTGAGCAGGATGTCGGGGGACATGGAGTGCTGTGAGCGGGCTCCCCCCCACACCCAGGGGCTCCTGGCCAAGTCCCAGAAGTCACGTCCCTTCCCCATCCCAGAACTCAGACCCTGGGGCGCAGGCGCCCAGCTCTTGAGCCCTGCAGCAGGGGCCGGGGGGCAGAGAAGGAAAGAGAGAGGAACTCAGGCACGTTTCCAAGGAAGAGTGTGCAGTGCGGCAGGCTGGGTGGGCAGACACGGACTTCTTGGCTACAAGGGCCGGGGCTGCTTCAGACATAGTGGAGGCCAGACCTGGAGCTCCAATTGTTCGGTTGGGGCATTTAAAGCCCCAAGGGGAGCCAGGTTGGTCGAGTACACTTGTAACCCCAACACTCTAGGAGGCTGAGGCAGGAGGATGGCAAGTTTGTGTCCAACCTAAGAAACTTAGCAATTTAAAGAGACCCTGTCTCAAAATAGGATGAGATGGGACGGGACAGGACAGGACAGACTAAGGCTCGGGATGTTGCTCAGTAGAAAGTACCAGAATCCCCAGTACCACAAATAAGTAAATAATAAATAAGGGCTGTTGGGACTGAGGTAGTCTGAGGGGACCAGTGCGAGCAGAGCCCGAGGAGGAGGATGGGCAGGGGCACAGCCTGGCAAGGCTGGGGGTCATTTACCAGTGGCTGAGACCAAGCCGAGAAACCGCCACCCCCACCCCTCAAGGGAGGAGGGCATCTCAGATGTTCACTGAGCCATGTGCACCCAGCGCCCTCTGGTGACAGGGACACGGCCGCGGCCTGCAGGAAACTGACCCAGCCCCCTGCTTGGGATGCTGCAATGTCACAGCTCACTGACACTCTGTCAACTCTGCTGCTCATGCAAAGGATTAAACAGCATGTCCCCGCTCTGCCACCATATTGTTTTATTCTGACACTGGGGATTAAACCCAGGGCCTTCTCACTCAGCTACATCCCCAGCTCTTTTTTAGAAATGTTTTGAGACAGTCAGTGTCTTGCTAAGTCAATAAATTGCCCAGGCTGGGCTTGAATTTGTTCCTCCTCCTGCCTCAGCCTCCCAGAGTGCTGGGATTACAAGCTTGTGCCACCATGCCCGGCTAGCCACTACATTCAAGCTGACTGTATCTGTCACTGTGTGGTCTACCCGGCCCCATGTCACAGCCCCCAGGGAGCAACATGAGACACTGCTGACCTCTCCTGTGGTCACTGCAGCTCAGTGATGGGGGAGGCAGGCTCCTGAGGAACTCCTGCCTGGTACTGAGACCCTGCCTGTCACACGCTGCTTCCTGGCCCTCAGCAACATTGGCCAACACACAAGGGAGGCCAAGGATACGCCTGGTCTAGAGACCTGGGACGGCAGAATAGCTCATCTATGGGGGCTACAGACAGGGGCTCCCCGTGGGCTGCAGGTTGGACACCAGACTGAGGTGTCTCTCCTGCTCCCCATTCCTGGCCCCCCAGGTTCTGGCGGCAAATGGGAGGTCACCTGCGGGTGGTGGAGGCCAACAGCCGTGGTGTGGTGTGGGGCATCGGCTACGACCACACGGCCTGGGTGTACACGGGCGGCTACGGTGGAGGCTGCGTCCCAGGTGAGCCTCTAATCCCCTGCCCAATGCTGGGGCCACTGTCCCAGCCCTGACAGCTAACAGCTGGTTGACAGGTGACCTTCACCATTGCCAGCCTCCACAGAGGACAGTTCCTGGCCAGCGCAGGCAGCAGGGGAGCCCAGAGACCAGGCCTCGTCTTTGGGATGCCCTCTGGGAACCTGGTAGCAGAGCTGTGGACCTCAAATATTCCAGAAGGCAGCTGCCGGGTCCCTGTAGTGCAGTCATCCCCATTTCACAGACAAGGACTCTCGGCTGCATTTGGACAGACCCAGCACCTGGCTGCTGATTCCATTGGCCAAATTCTAGCCCCCATGTGGTGTACTGCATCTTTGGTGTGAGGGATTGCCGAGCTGGGACACCTCACACTGGCCTGATTCTGGATGAGGTGGTGGCACGGGAGGTTTAATGTGTGGCCTGGCTCCACGAGATGAGCTTCACAGGCCTACAGGCCTGCTCTCCGCCTCAGCTGCCCTGGCTCCAGCACCCCTTCCACCCGTTCTCTGCAGGCACTGGGGCTCCAGAGGGCAAGCCAGAGTCCCAGGCCGCCTGCAGAGCCCCAGGGCTGGCACGGCTTCCATCAAAGTGGCCTCATCTCCCTCCAGGCCTGGCCAGCAGCACCAGCAACATCTACACACAGTCAGACGTGAAGAGCGTCTGCATCTACGAGAACCAGCGCTGGAACCCCGTTACAGGCTATACCAGCAGGTGAGGGGCACCAGTGGTTGGCCAGGTGCCACCTGGCCCAGGCCACATTTATGGTTTTTTTTTTTTTTTTTTTTTTTTTTGGTACTGGGGATCAAACTCACGGTCTTGCTGCTTGGTAGGCAAGCACTTTACGCACTGAGCTAAATCCCCAGCCCCAGGCCAGTT
Organism: Hystrix cristata; assembly: GCA_004026905.1. Classification (NCBI taxonomy): domain Eukaryota; kingdom Metazoa; phylum Chordata; class Mammalia; order Rodentia; family Hystricidae; genus Hystrix; species Hystrix cristata. Next base: position 156,837 of record PVJO010001558.1, read on the forward strand.
CTTTTCTCTTTCCTGTCCTGTCTTTCTTCTTCCCTCCCTCCTTTCTCTCTCTTTCTTTCTTTTTCTGTTATTATATTGGGGATTGAACTCAAGGTGTTCACACTGAGCTACATCTTCAGCCCTTTTTTATTTTTTAGACAGGGTTTCACTAAACTGCCCAGGCTGGATTCAAACTTTCGATCTTCCTGTCTCAGCCTCCCAGGTAGCTGGGATTACAGACATGTACCACTACACCTCGTTTCTATCCTTTTCTTTAAGTAAAGTTAAAGCCTTTTAAAAAATCCTTTTGAGAAATCTTAATAACCTGAGGCTACAACTTCTCAACTCGGTGGTTGTCAGATCAGGTGAATGAAGGAGCCTGACTGATCTCCAAACCTCATACAGGGACACAGAAATTTAAACTCATATAATTTTCAGCTGTCCCCAAATGTTAGTCATCTTTTGATCTTTTCAGGCGTTTGAAAATGTGAAAACCACCCTTTGTTTTCGGTGGTACCAGAAGAGGCAGGGTACCTGGCGGGGTCGAGGGCTGTCCTTTGTCCACCCTGCTCTAGGAGCTTTTCTGGGGTGGAGGGTGCTGGGGATCGAACTCAGGGCCTTTCGCTTGTCAGGCAAGTGCTCCACCACTTGAGCTCAATCCCCAACTCCTGCTCTAGGAGCTTTGTTCCTGTCTGTGACTAGTCAGTATATCATGCAAGGTCCTATCATTTTAGCTGCTGGTTTTTATTTACTTATTTTGATTTAATAAGATTTTTTAAAATAAGACAATTTATTTGAAGGTGGGAAAAGGGGGAGGAGAGAGAGAGAACAGACATGGCGGGCAACTACTCTGGACAATAGGGAGTATTTGAAAGTGAGTAACTCCCGATTTAATAAGGTTTTATTTTTTCAAATGTACATATTGGTACATTGGGCGCTACTGCTTCAAATCACTTGAACTCTATGCTTTGAAGCCAGCTGACCCATCCATCTGCCTTCCTTCTTTTTTTTCTTTTGATTCTCTTGCCTCAGCCTCCCCACGTGCTGGGATTACAGGTGCATGCCACCACACCTCATTCCCTTTTTTATGAGGACACCAGTCCTGTTGGATCAGTACACACCCTAGTGACCTCATCTGATCTTGACCATCAGATGACCCTATTTCCAAACAAGGTCACGTTCAAAGTTGTTAGGGGTTAGGATGTCAACATCTGTAGGGGACAGTATCCAACCCATAACACCAGGAAGAAGAGAGGTGACTCCCAGGTTACACAGATTGCCATGGCTTCAGTGGACAGCTCGGTTCTTATGGCCTGGGCACTGTGGTGATGTGCGGTCACCGTGGTTGGTGTCCCTGCCCTGGGGGATTCTGTTTGCCTATCACCCCAGTGAGCAAGCGACCCAGGAGGCTGCTTGTTATGGGGCTGGAGCTCAGAACTGCTCCCTCAGGCCCCCCAGGAACAGGGTGTAAGCTTGCTACCTGGCCTGCCTGCGTGGACACTGCTCCCGGTCCTCAGTGTCACCACACGCTTGTCCTGCTGCAGGGGCCTGCCCACCGACCGGTACATGTGGAGTGACGCCACGGGGCTGCAGGAGTGCACCAAAGCCAGCACGAAGCCCCCGTCTCTACAGTGGACCTGGGTGAGCCCCGCCGTCCTGCGGCACTGCCCTCCCCCGCCAAGTTTCTGACTGTTAGGGAGATGGGGGAGTCCCTGTTCTCACTGACTCAACTGTCCTAGGTTTCGGACTGGTATGTGGACTTCAGCATTCCCGGCGGCACAGACCAAGAGGGGTGGCAGTACGCCAGTGACTTCCCTGCGTGAGTGTCTCTTTCTACCTCCAGCTTCACGAGCCAGGTCCCCAAGCAGTGGGACCCTGGGCCTGTAGCCTCTTGACCCCTAACTCAGCTGCTGCAGGGCTGGGGCTGGAGGGGACAAGTAGGAGGCTGGGGGACTTAGTGAACAGGCACCGCAGGGGCATGTGGCTCCTTCAACACCAGCTTTGTCCCTGCTGTGCCAGGTACAAAGGTTCCGGAAGGTTCTGGAAGGATCTGGTGTCCTGGGCTGAGAGGCTGAAGAAGGGTGAAGGGGCCCTGGAGTTTGGGGCCAAGTCCTGAATGACAGGTGGTAGGGGCAGCCCAAAGCAGGGTGTTGGGAGAAGGGGCAGCACAGGCTTCTTGGAGCGAGGCTAGCGCCATCATGGGAGGCCGAATGTGTGGGCAGGTAGGAAGATGGGTCAGTGGGCAACAAGCCACAGCGTCAAGGGCTGCTCGGCTTACACGACCCCTCACAGGGGGTGAGTGTAGTCCTGTGGGAAGAGCTGAGCCCGGAGAGCCTGAGCCGGGGTCCAGGAGGGTGGCTTCCTAGCAGACCCAGCCAGAGACAAAGGCCGGTTCCAGTGTGTGGGCTCATCCCTCAGCCTCAGACCCTCAGCTACACAGAGGGCTCCTGTTCCCCAAAGGGCTCTGACAGGGGGAGGGAGGGGGCCCAAAGCCCCTGAGCTGGACCCTCTGCATGTCCAGGGCCCAGCGAGGCTGTGGCTGCCAGGTCTGTGTTATCAGGTAGTTCCTTTGGTAATGGCTCACCAGTCAAAAGTATTCCAGATCCTTCTTGTCTTGAACAAAGAATTGGGCAAGCCAAGCCAAAAACGGTGCCAGGTCCCCGAGCAGGGTGCGGGATGAATGAGTGTGGGAGAAACCAGCTCTCCAGAGGGAACTTGGGCCGAACAAAGAAAGAGGTGAAAAGCAAAAATAAAAATACAGGCCGTGCACCAGCTTATAGCGAAAACTCACGCGTGAAGGCAGCTCCCCTTGGCATCCGGTCTTCTTTTGTGCCTTCCGCATCTTGTGGGAGCTCGCGAGAAGTTCTACATACGGGCCCTCGCGTTGCCCTGGGATCTTATGATTGACAGGACTAGCTCATTTCCCCAGCCAGCTTTGCCACGCCCTCTATCACTTGGAGGCTGCGCTTCAGCTGTGACCCGGTTGAGATAGCGGGAGGTGTCTGAGCGATGGTTGTGTGCTGTGGTATCTATACAGTGTGATAGAAAAGGGCAGTGAATGTTTAATATTTTTAAAAAATTTATTGTAGTAAAAAGCATATTGCCATGAGGCCCTCTCCAAATCCTTCCCCCTACTTTGGACACACTCACCCCGTCATTCCTGCCACTTTCTGAAGCAGCTCTGGAAGTCCGCTTTTGTGTCTTTAGTTGCGCTGTCATGACTGCCTTAATGTCCTGAATCGATTCAAAACATTTCCCTTTCTTGGTCATTTTGATTTTGGGAAAGAACCAGAAATCTTATGGTGCCAGATCCGGTGAATAAGGTGGATAAGGTCACACGGTAATGTTTTTACGAGCCTGCTTTTCTGTTGGATAGCACTTGGCACAGCATTCACCCTGTTTTTGATCAAATCTTGTAAAGACAGTCACGAAAGAGGACGTCTGGAACTGCTTCAGAAAGTGACAAGAACAATGCTCTAAGTGTGTTTGTAGGGAGGGGAATTAATGGAAATGTGCTTTTTACTCTAATACGTTTTAAAAATGTGAGCATTCTCTGTATCTATTGATCATGCCTCAAACTTCTCTGATCTGGTGCTCCACACCAAGGTTCTGGCCATTTGGGGAAAGAATGTGCACCATGTCCCTTTCCAGAAGCTTCCACGAACTGGTCTTGATTTCACCTCCTTTCCCTCTTGCAGCTCATACCACGGGTACAAAACCATGAAGGATTTTGTCAGAAGGAGGTGCTGGGCCAGGTGAGATGGAGTCATGAGGTGCCAGGGTCAGGCCCTGTCCCAACCTGGGCTGCCCAGGGAGCCACCACCCCAGGAGAGGGACTGTGGCTCTTCTGGGCCAGATCTGCCGGCCTCTGACCTCAGTCCCAAGGGAAGAAATGGAGCGGGCGGGAAAGCAGAGTCAAAGTAAATGTCAGCCCAGGAAATGCCCGCGGCTCCCAGCGCTCTGGTTTCTGAAGAGTTTGTTTTCAAGAGCAAACAAGACAAATGTCACTGGAAGGTTCTGCTTTCGGGCAGGAGGAAAGGCTGGCTGGGCTGCGGAAGGTGCTCTCGGGAGTCCTGCTGTCCTCCAGCCGGGGCGGGGTTATCCACCCCAGCTTCCACGTGCTGAGTCTTCTGAGTACCCTCAGCAGGTAGCACTGAGCAATGGTGGCCCTGGAGGTTTAGGTCACTGTGGGTTCCTGAGCATCTATTGCTTTTTCCCGTATAGAAAATGCAAGCTGGTGACCAGTGGGCCCTGGCTGGAGGTGGCCCCTATTGCCCTTGGGGCCGTATCCATCATCCCAGAGAGCCCAGAAGGCCCAGATGGTGACGGGCACGGTCACAGCATTGCGCTCTGGGCCGTCAGCGACAAGGGCGATGTACTCTGCCGCCTGGGTGTGTCTGAGCTGAACCCTGCGGTGAGCACCCTTCTCCTGGCCGCTGGGCCACCCTGTCCTGCCAGATGCTTCGCCAAGTCAGGACTCTTGCTTCGCAGCTGGGCTGGGCTCAGGCCATCCGAGGCCTAGGTCCCGGGATGGGAGGACACTGGGCCCTCTGAGCAGTTGGTGTTGAGAGTGAGGTTGGCATGAAGAGCGGCCATCTTTTGGGTCTGGGGCAGGGGTGAGGACAGAGGCAGGCTCTGGCGGCAGAGGGGCTCTACGGCACTTGCTGTTCTGAAATCCAGTGATGACCAAGGTCAGGCCGTGGTCCAGGACTGAGTCTGGAGGTGCTGGGTCCATGTGATGCCAGGGTCACCCCAGGATGTCACGTGCTTCTCAGAGTCACCCACCCTTGGGTGCTGGACCCTGCACCGAGGCCAAGCCAGGGGCCCTGGTGACTCTAGGGGTTACCCCAGCACCCTCCCCACCTCCAGGGCTCCTCTTGGCTGCACATTGGCACCGACCAGCCCTTCACCTCCATCTCCATCGGGGCCTGCTACCAGGTGTGGGCTGTGGCCAGGGACGGCTCTGCATTCTACCGGGGCTCTGTGTCCCCCTCCCAACCAGCTGGTGAGTGCCAGGCTGTGGTGAGGGCATTGGAGCAAGGGTCCCCCATACTTAGCACCACCTCTGGAGCAGGTGTAGGACTGAGCCATGGTTAACACTCTTGGGAGCTGTCCGCTGCCCCGAATCAGGCCTCCCTGGCCCCATAGTGACCAGTCGGGGAGGGTGGGCCATGCCGGCCTGCTCTGTGCCAAGTACACAGATACGTCCAGCTAGGGGAGGCTGGCATGGGGTGGACATGTGGAGACTGGTGGCTGGCGCATAGACCCGCTATAACAGTGGGTTTGAAGGGTAGCCACTGAGGCCGGCGCTTGACCATGTGCCAGACTGGGCACCTTTGTGTCCGTGTTGCTGGGGTCAGTCCATTGGGCCCCATCTTTGAACCCGCCATGGGCCCTGGAGCGCCCTGGGCCAGGCCAGGGTGTTGGGTTGGTGGTGGTCCGGGGTTGGCCTTGCTTGGCCCTCGGCTCACGCCAGGCCCTGGCTGTGCGTCCATGGCACCTGCGGACTGACACTGGCTGCAGCGACTCAGCCCGCCATGAGCCTCGGAGGAGGCAACATTCCCAAGTGTCTGGGCTGGCGGGTTTGCTGTCCCTTGTGGCATCCTGAGTCAGCTGTCCTGTCGCAGGTGACTGCTGGTACCACATCCCGTCGCCCCCCAAGCAGAGGCTGACGCAGGTGTCCGTGGGGCAGACGTCTGTGTATGCCTTGGATGAAAATGGCAAGTGGTTTTGGCCGCGGTGTGGTCAGTGGGGAGACGGGGTTCCCTGAGTGCCCCAAAGGGTCAACAGGCAGGCCCCCGAGAGGCACAGACGGGGTTAGGAGCCTGGGGATAGCCACCCCGCTGGCCTCTTCCCAGGGCACCCAGAAGTGTTTGGGATTTTCTGTTCCACGTTTCCCCTGGGGACAAGCGTCAGAGCCGGCGATTGGCCCACGTGTCAGTGTGACCCTCTCGGGGCATGTTGACCATGGAGCCAGGTCGCTGAGTGCAGCCTGGGCCTGACCCTCGGGAGCCATCCAGAGCTTGGGCCAGGACAGAACAGCACAGTGCATGTCTTATACCCGCCGTGACAGGCATCGTGCACAGGGTCAGTCTTGGTACCAGTCTCCCCCTGAGTTCCTCAGGGCTGTGGGCACTGGCCTGATAGCCAGGCCCTGGGCGGAGCGCAGAGGGCTGGTCACTTCTGGCAGTGGGAAGTCACTGCATGGCAGCACCCGCACCGGGAGCATCGTCTAGAAAGTTTCACTCAGGTCTGGGATGCAGGATCCCACAGGAAGCACAGGGCTGTGTCTCAGCCCTCCCCAACCCCACTGTCTCCTCAGGCAGGGCTCTGGCCAGCACCTTTCAAGATTGGGTCATTACAGCCACCCTACATGGTACTGCACAGCCTGTAGTCCCAGCACTGTGGGAGGCTGAGGCAGGAGAATCAAAAGTTTAAGCCCAGCCTGGGCAACTCAGCAAACCCTGTCTCAAATAAAAAAGAAAGAAGGAAGGAAAGAAAGAAAGGAAGGAAAGAAGGAAGGAGGGAGGGAAGAAGAGAGGGAAAGAGGGAGGGAGGGAAGGAAGGAAGGTAGGGAGGAAGGAAGGAAAGAGAGGGAAGGGGAGAAGGAAGGGAGGTTGGGGATTTAGTTCAAGTGGTAGAGCACTTGTCTAGCAAGCTCGAAGCCCTGAGTTCAATCCCCAGCACCCCCCAAAATAAGGAAGGCGAGAAAGAAAGAGAGAGGCAAGGAGGGAATATAGCTTAGTGCAAAGGCCCTGGTTTCAATCCCCAGTAAAGGAGAAAGAAAAAAAAAAAGAGAGAGATTTTGTTATTATCACAGATGAGATGGCTGGAAAAAGACAAACTTAGACTTGAAGTTCAGGGTGTTTATTCCAGATCCGGTTCTCTTTTTTCATTTGTTTAAAAACTTCTTTGTCCTCAATTTCTACCTCAGTAGAAAGAGGTTAACATCGCCAGCCCTGCCCAGCACAATGGGACGATTATGAAGCTCAGGGAAGCCCAGGCGCAGAAAGGGCAGGGCTGGCTGCAGCCCAGGTGCTTGGCTGCAGATCAGTAAGAGCCCAGGGTGTGGAGAAGTGGAGGGAGTAGTGCCTTGACACCTAGCACCCCACGCCCCTACACAGCAGGGTGGACCAGGGACCTTTGCCGCTGACCTTGGCCTCTTCTGCCCCCAGGGAACCTCTGGTACCGTGGGGGAGTCACGCCCAGCTACCCGCAAGGCTCCAGCTGGGAGCACGTGTCCAACAATGTGCGCAGAGTGTCCGTGGGGCCTCTGGACCAGGTGGGTAGACAGGGTGTTGGGTGCCCGGGCAACCTGGGCCCCCTGCTGGCCTAGCCCTCCTGTCCCCGTGACCCACCGTGGCTGGGCAGGGGCTTCAGCAGGTGTGTGTTCCAGGTCTGGGTCATCGCCAACAAAGTCCAGGGAACCCATGGCCTGAGCCGGGGGACCGTGTGTCATCGCACTGGCGTGCAGCCCCGGGAGCCCAAAGGGCAGGGCTGGGACTACGGCATCGGCGTGAGTGGGCCATGCTGGGGACATTGTGCATGTACCAGGCCGAGGTGGTACTAGCTGGAACCTGGCATTGAGGGGGTTGGTGGAAGCCCTCAGACACAGGCCCTCTGGGTGACATGGCTTTCCCCTTCCAGGGAGGCTGGGACCACATCTCTGTCCGAGCCAATGCCACCAGGGCCTCCGGAGTGTGTCCCGGGAGCAGGAGGCCCATGGCCCTGTCTGCTGCTGAGGCTGCCTGTCACCCAGAGGCAGAATGGCGCCAGGCTTGAAGGATCCAGGCCGAGCCGCTCTGTGCTGAAGTGCACACCGTGAAGAGTGTCTGGAAGGCTGACTCAGGGAGCCTGGCCCAGGTCACAGCCAACGTCTGAAGCGCTGGCTGAAATGCCTAGAAATGTGAAGCTCTGTGGACGTGCCCACTTGTGTCCCTAGTCTGTGAGAAATGCCAGAGAGGCGTGGGGGACAGGTACCCTCAGGCAGAGCCCATCCTACCTGTTACTCCCCACCTGGAACCTGAAACCCTGAGCCCTCCAGCCCAGCCCTTCAAATCACATCTGGGCCCTGCCCCATCAGGGAAATGCCATGGGGCCTGGGCCACTTGTCACATGCTGCGATCATGCCTCAGAGTGGGACTCGGGGAAGGGCATTTGCCATGTTCAGCAGATTGGGCAGATCAAAAACGGATGTGCGAGTGGGTAAGTGTCTTCTTTGCCGGGTGGTTTGGGGTCCCCTGGAGTAGAACAGGAGGTGCAGATGGTGTCTGTGTGCAGAATTATCATTAGGAGCTCTCGGTCACCCCGTTCCCATGATGCAATGGGACAGGGGCCTCCTGGTCCATCCAATCGTGTTGAAAGGTGCCTGTGTAGAGGCTGCTGGCACCCTGGGCCCCGCAGGCATTTGGTAAGGAGCAAGACTGTGCCTGGCAGGCAAGGTGTGGACAGAGCCCTGAGTGTCCTGTGCCTAGAGCAGAACAGAAGGTACCTTTGGCCCAGGTGGGCACCCTGCCCAGCCAGGCAAGGAGGAGGTGCTTGGCCAGTGGCCCAACTCCCTTGTGCAGCCTCGTGGCTGCCTGCACACCCACTGTGCACACTGGGTGACATCGTACATTTACCTGCTGCAGCTGGACACTGCCCAGGAGGTGGCTGAAGCCAGGTCCTGTGCCTGCCAGGATCAGCAACAGCCCACTGGCCGGTTTCCTGGGCTCTCTGGGACATGAGGGGGCAGCTCTGCATTTGCTTCTGAGTCCCCATTGCTGTTGGGGTTTCTCACCAGAAGCTGACTCTGAGCACTGTCCCTCTCCCATAGGTGTCCTCAGTGGTCCCGGAGGTGGGGCTGGCTGCACCTGAGTGTCGAGCTATGTCACATGGCCCTGCGGATGTCCCCCTAGTTCGTTTACATTTCCCTGTCAGGTTCTTGATAGGCAGGGTGGTTCGTCCCCCCAAACCTGTAACCTGTACGTTCTGCTGTGACTCTCATTGTCTGTTAGGTGGCTTTTCAGTGAACCACCTGGAGGGTGTCGCTCTACCCTTTCTCCACGGTGACCTCTCCTGACTGTCTACCTGCTCAGCATCACTGAACTCTTGAGTCCTCAGACACTTTATCCAATAAAAACTTATACCATAGTGTAAATGGCAAGATAGTTTTATTGCTACGCTTCGATTGAAATGCACAGTTCCCGTGTGTTTATGGGTGTGGCCAGAGCAATCGCCCGCAAATCCTGTATTTTTGTTGTATGACAAGGCATCAGTAGCATTTGTATTTTGAAGGTACTGTTAGAAAAAAGTACCTTCTCTTGGGGCAGTTAAGAGACATCTTCACCACAATGACAGCAGGGTACAGGCCACTCAGTTCCAGTTTGATTTTCCCAGACAGTAAAGTCGCAGGTCTGGCTTTTCCCCTCATGGGGAGGGTGGTGTGTCCATGGCTTAAGGGACCCAGCTCCGATCTGATTTGCCCCAACAGGACCTCCTGCGGGCTGAAAGAATCCAGCTTCTGCTTGGGGTCCAGGACAAGGGTAGAGGGGGACCAAGCCACAGGCCATGCTGACTGGCCACCAGTCTGTTCGCTGTCCTCCTCCCAACATCTACACCCCAAAGCAGGACTGAAGCATTTGAGGACCCTTTACATGGTGGCCAAGGGCACATAGATCCCTTCTGGCCACCAGTGAGGAAGGACTGGCTAACTGGCCCAAGTCACCCTCCGGGAAGTGGAGGAGATGTAAGTGCCAGCTCAGGGCAGAAAGAGCCACAAAGCTGTTAGACAAGGTGGCAAGCCCTGGCAACCCCGGGCTGTGGTCGGTTCTCAGGAGGTTGTTGGGGACTGCCTTCCTGCAGCCTGTAGTCTTTTCTCAGTTGTCAGTGTGTCCGGCAAGTCCAGGGGCAAGCTGAGCCCTGCTGTGACCTTGGCTTGCACTTGGCTCCTACTGCAGGTCCCTGCAGTAGGACACACCTGGGCCGGGTCTCTCAAGCTTGCAGTTGTGTCCAACCTCAGCTTACACTGGTGGATGCCCTGACCATGGACCTTCCCCAGTGGCCAACCCCAAGGGACAGATGGGAAGGCCCACATCCCCATCCGACCCAAGACGGACAGTTGGAGCAGTAGGAACAGACCAGGCTCCCGGGCCTACAGGGAAGGACACAAGATCACCTCACTGAGACAGGGAGACCAGCGTGCCCAGGGCTTCCTTCCAGAGGCAGAAATGCCTGTTCCTTTGGGTGCCACCTGCTGCCCTTCATGTGGCCAGGGCTGCCCAAGCTTGGGGAGGGTAAGGCCACGTGCTGGAGACAGGCCAGCAAGAACCTCAGCCTTGGCTGTAGCAGCCATGCTCCTGGTCCAGCTAGGCCCCCACGCCCAGGTCCTCAGGGTCTCTGGGATAGCTCTGTGCAGAGGGACAAAGGAGATGAGTTGCCAGCAGGGTTGACAGCAAAGTGGCCCAGTCCGGCAGAGCCAGTGGGACAGGAACGCCCCGTCAGAAGGAAGCCAGGGCCGAGGCAGCTGGGCTGCCAAGCCACCCAATCTGTGCCATTAGGAGCAGCACCGGGTTGGGGGAGGGAAGCTCCTGCTCCCAGGCTCCACCAAGCAAGAGCCCCAAACCCTCCTCCTGTGCAGGGGCTCCAAGAACACCTATCCAGTATCAGGGGCCCACAAAGACCCTCCACAGTCAAGCACAGCCTGGGGTGTTACCGCCTCTCTAGAAGCCTCCCAGTAGGGTCTAGGGAGGATCCTTCCCACCCTGTCCCTTTAGAAGGAATTTAAGGTCCTCTGATTAGGTTTCTGGCCACTCAACAAGCCGCCATCTTTGTTCTGCCATATTCCTAGAGGGGCTCTGCCCTGTCTGCTCCCCAGCCTCAGCTTACCCAAATGAGAGATCTGAGCCCTAGGCTCCATCTAGCCCTATGATGAAGGGTAGAGGAGGGCTCCTTCCCCTGTTTGGCTTTAGCAGCAACAGGGAAAACTGTTAAATAAACCTTTTCCTGGAATCCCTCTTGCCCAGGGAGAAGTCACGCAAGGGGAAGAGAATTTAGTGACGAAGAAGGCAAGAGGGCCTTTCTGTTCCCAACAACGCCACTGGCTCAATGCAAGAACAGCAAGGCCTGGAACCTTCCTGAGGCTTTGGGCCTTATGCTGCTCAAGGTCATGGCCTGGAAACAACCAGACAATCTGTTTATCCCCTTGGGGGCTGGGAAAAACTGCTCTGGGGAGGTAGCTGACCTGAGGTTTCAGGGAAAACGGAGTTGCTGGGGCCACAACCTCTTAGGGCTGACATCACCACAGGTCTGGGGCTGGAGGCATGGAAGGACCAGGGCTGGGAGGAGCAGGCCGGGCCACCCCTGCCACCCCACCCCAGTCCAGCTGCTAGCTACCCTCTCGGAAGCTGTGGATCTGCGTGGAGTACCGCTGCAGGTGGCCCTGGGGCTGGGCCTCCGTGGTCCCCAGCGCGCCTCCAGCCACATGCTGCTGCTGCTGCTGCTGCTGCTGCTGCTGCTGGTAGTGCTGGTAAAGCTTGGGCCCCAGCACGGGCTCAGGTCCCTCCAGGCCCGGGAGGCAGCTGCTAGACATGGTCAGGATGGTAGAAGTCAGCGACTTGATGTAGTTCTTGGCCAGGGTGAGCGTCTCAATCTTGGAGAGCTTCTTGTCAGCGCGCACGTGCGGGATGACCTCACGCAGGGCCTGGAAGGCGTTGTTGAGCTTGTGCATTCGCTGCCGCTCCCGCTCATTGCTCTCCAGCCGCCGCTGGATGCTGTTCTCGCGCCGGCTGCCGGGACCCTGTCGCCGGCGCCCACTCTCCACTTGTGTCCCTGCTGCCCTGGACGTCCTGCTCCGCAGACCCTTGGCCACCTCTGACCCGCAGCCAGCCTGGGGCCTGTCAGGGGTCTGCTCCTCTGCAGTGGCCTCAGTGTCCTTCAATGGTGCCCGGCGCCGGGGGGGCCGGTTTTTGGTCTTCATGGTTGGGACTGGTTGTCCCAGGAGGTGGCGGCTGGGAGAGGAGGCCCTC